>JAAAWK010000772.1:0-80759 GCA_022496015.1 Hordeum marinum
AAGTGCATCCAGTTTTTGCCGTAACCCTCTCAACTCTTTAGAAGTTGCTATGTGGGTGAAATTATGATGTAATGCCAAGTTACAACCTTTTCAGAGTTCATTTGTAATGCTTTTCAAACCCAGGGTCATTTAGCTCAAAATAAATCATTAAATGGATGAAAAATATCAAATGAAGTCAGAAAGGGTTGAAAATTGGTGATGTGCCTTTGAATGGTGCATATTGAACACACAAAAAGTATGGAGTTAAAATAAGTTATTAAAAATGAAATCCCCTTTGTATAGATGAGTTTTCGTCGAAACCCTCATACTTCTTATGAGATTGTCCAATTTGTACACGAAGTGCATCCAGTTTTGGCCGTAACCCTCTCAACTCTTTATAAGTTGCTATGTGGGTGAAATTAATGAGTAATGTCCAAGTTACAACCTTTTCAGAGTTCATTTGTAATGCTTTTCAAACCCAGGGTCATTTAGCTCAAAATAAATCATTAAATGGATGAAAAATATCAAATGAAGTCAGAAGGTTTGAAAATTGGTGAGTGGCCTTTGAATGGATGCATATTGAACACACACAAAAGTATGAAGTTAAAATAATGTATTAAAAATGAAATCCTTTGTAATAGATGAGTTTTCATCGAACACCTCATACTTCTTATGAGATTGTCCAAGTTGTACACGAAGTGCATCCAGTTTCTGCCGTAACCCTATCAACTCTGTATAAGTTGCTATATGGGTGAAATTATGATTGACCTGCCAAGTTACAACCTTTTCAGAGTTCATTTGTAATGTTTTTCAAACCCAGGGTCATTTAGCTCAAAATAAATCATTAAATGGATGAAAAATATCAAATGAAGTCAGAAAGGGTTGAAAATTGGTTAGTTGGCCTTGAATGGTGCATATTGAACACGAAAAATTAGGAAGTTAAAATAAGTTATAAAAATGAAATCCCTTTGTAATAGATGAGTTTTCGTCCGAAACCCTCATACTTCTTAGGAGTTGTCCAATTTGTACACGAAGTGCATCCAGCTTTTGCCGTAACCCTCTCAACTCTTTAGAAGTTGCTATGTGGGTGAAATTATGATGTAATGCCAAGTGACAACCTTTTCAGAGTTCATTTGTAATGCTTTTTCAAACCCAGGGTCATTTAGCTCAAAATAAATCATTAAATGGATGAAAAATATCAAATGAAGTCAGAAAGGGTTGAAAATTGGTGATGTGCCTTTGAATGGTGCATATTGAACACACAAAAAGTATGGAGTTAAAATAAGTTATTAAAAATGAAATCACTTTGTAATAGATGAGTTTTGTCCGGAAACCCTCATACTTCTTATGAGATTGTCCAATTTGTACACGAAGTGCATCCAGTTTTTGCCGTAACCCTATCAACTCTTTATAAGTTGCTATGTGGGCTGAAATTATGATGACCTAGCCAAGTTACAACCTTTTCAGAGTTCATTTGTAATGCTTTTCAAACCCAGGGTCATTTAGCTCAAAATAAATCATTAAATGGATGAAAAATATCAAATGAAGTCAGAAAGGGTTGAAAATTTGTTAGTTGCCTTTGAATGGTGCATATTGAACCACACAAAGTATGAAGTTAAAATAAGTTATTAAAAATGAAATCCCTTTGTAATAGATGAGTTTTCATCCGAAACCCTCATACTTCTTATGAGATTGTCCAATTTGTACACGAAGTGCATCCAGTTTCTTGCCGTAACCCTATCAACTCTGTATAAGTTGCTATATGGGTGAAATTATGATGACCTGCCAAGTTACGACCTTTTCAGAGTTCATTTGTAATGTTTTTCAAACCAGGGTCATTTAGCTCAAAATAAATCATTAAATGGATGAAAAATATCAAATGAAGTCAGAAAGGGTTTAAAATTGGTTAGTTGCCTTTGAATGGTGCATATTGAAGACAAAAAAATTATGGAGTTAAAATAAGTTATAAAAATGAAATCCCTTTGTAATAGATGAGTTTTCGTCCAAAACCCTCATACTTTTTATGACATTGTCCAATTTGTACACGAAGTGCATCCAGCTTTTGCGTAACCCTCTCAACTCTTTAGAAGTTGCTATGTGGGTGAAATTATGATGTAATGCCAAGTGACAACCTTTTCAGAGTTCATCTGTAATGCTTTTCAAACCCTGGGTCATTTAGCTCAAAATAAGTCATTAAATGGATGAAAAATATGAAATGAAGTCAAAAGGGTTGAAAATTGGTGATGTGCCTTTGAATGGTGCATATTGAACACACAAAAAGTATAAGTTAAAATAAGTTATTAAAAATGAAATCCATATGTAATAGATGAGTTTTCGTCCGGAACCCTCATACTTCTTATGAGATTGTCCAATTTGTACACGAAGTGCATCCAGTTTTTGCCGTAACCCTATCAACTCTTTAGAAGTTGCTATGTGGGTGAAATTATGATGTAATGCCAAGTGACAACCTTTCAGAGTTCATTTGTAAGGCTTTTCAAGCCCAGGGTCATTTTGCTCAAAATAAATCATTAAATGGATGAAAAAAATCAAATGAAGTCACAAAGGGTTGAAAATTGGTGATGTGCCTTTGAATGGTGCATATTGAACACACAGAAAGTATAGAGTTAAAATAAGTTATTAAAAATGAAATCCATTTGTGATATATAAGTTTTCGTCTGAAACCCTCATACTTCTTATGAGATTGTCCAATTTGTACACGAAGTGCATCCAGTTTTTGCTGTAACCCTGTCAACTCTTTAGAAGTTGCTATGTGGGTGAAATTATGATGTAATGCCAAGTTACAACCTATTCAGAGTTCATTTGTAATGCTTTTCAAACCCAGGGTCATTTAGCTCAAAATAAATCATTAAATTGATGAAATATATCGAATGAAGTCAGAAAGGGTTGAAAATTGGTGATGTGCCTTTCAATGGTGCATATTGAACACACAAAAAGTATGGAGTTAAAATATGTTATTAAAAATGAAATCCATTTGTAATAGATGAGTTTTCATCCGAAACCCTCATACTTCTTATGAGATTGTCCAATTTGTACACGAAGTGCATCCAGTTTCTGCCGTAACCCTATCAACTCTTTATAAGTTGCTATGTGGGTGAAATTATGATGACCTGCCAAGTTACAACCTTTTCAGAGTTCATTTGTAATGTTTTTCAAACCAGGGTCATTTAGCTCAAAATAAATCATTAAATGGATGAAAAATATCAAATGAAGTCAGAAAGGGTTGAAAATTGGTTAGTTGCCTTTGAATGGTGCATATTGAACACGAAAAAATTATGGAGTTAAAATAAGTTATAAAAAATGAAATCCCTTTGTAATAGATGAGTTTTCGTCCGAAACCCTCATACTTCTGATGACGTTGTCCAATTTGTACACGAAGTGCATCCAGCTTTTGCGTAACCCTCTCAACTCTTTAGAAGTTGCTATGTGGGTGAAATTATGATGTAATGCCAAGTGACAACCTATTCAGAGTTAATTTGTAATGCTTTTCAAACCTAGGGTCATTTAGCTCAAAATAAATCATTAAATGGATGAAAAATATCAAATGAAGTCAGAAAGGGTTGAAAATTGGTGATGTGCCTTTGAATGGTGCATATTGAAAACACAAAAAGTATGAAGTTAAAATAAGTTACTTAAAAATGAAATCCCGTTGTAATAGATGAGTTTTTGTCCGAAACCCTCATACTTCTTATGAGATTGTCCAATTTGTACACGAAGTGCATCCAGTTTTTGCCGTAACCCTATCAACTCTTTATAAGTTGCTATGTGGGCGAAATTATGATGACCTACCAAGTAACAACCTTTTCAGAGTTCATTTGTAATGCTTTTCAAACCAGGGTCATTTAGCTCAAAATAAATCATTAAATGGATGAAAAATATCAAATGAAGTCAGAAAGGGTTGAAAATTGTTAGTTGCCTTTGAATGGTGCATATTGAACACACACAAAGTATGAAGTTAAAATAAGTTATTAAAAAGAAATCCCTTTGTAATAGATGAGTTTTCATCCGAAACCCTCATACTTCTTATGACATTGTCCAATTTGTACACGAAGTGCATCCAGTTTCTGCCGTAACCCTATCAACTCTGTATAAGTTGCTATATGGGTGAAATTATGATGACCTGCCAAGTTACAACCTTTTCAGAGTTCATTTGTAATGTTTTCAAACCAGGGTCATTTAGCTCAAAATAAATCATTAAATGGATGAAAAATATCAAATGAAGTCAGAAAGGGTTGAAAATTGGTTAGTTGCCTTTGAATGGTGCATGTTGAACACGAAAAAATTATGGAGTTAAAATAAGTTATAAAAAATGAAATCCCTTTGTAATAAATGAGTTTTCGTCCAAAACCCTCATACTTCTTATGACATTGTCCAATTTGTACACGAAGTGCATCCAGCTTTTGCGTAACCCTCTCAACTCTTTAGAAGTTGCTATGTGGGTGAAATTATGATGTAATGCCAAGTGACAACCTTTTCAGAGTTCATTTGTAATGCTTTTCAAACCCAGGGTCATTTAGCTCAAAATAAGTCATTAAATGGATGAAAAATATCAAATGAAGTCAAAAAGGGTTGAAAATTGGTGATGTGCCTTTGAATGGTGCATATTGAACACACAAAAAGTATGAAGTTAAAATAAGTTATTAAAAATGAAATCCCGTTGTAATAGATGAGTTTTCGTCCGGAACCCTCATACTTCTTATGAGATTGTCCAATTTGTACACGAAGTGCATCCAGTTATTGCGTAACCCTATCAACTCTTTAGAAGTTGCTATGTGGGTGAAATTATGATGACCTACCAAGTTACAACCTTTTCAGAGTTCATTTGTAATGCTTTTCAAACCAGGGTCATTTAGCTCAAAATAAATCATTAAATTGAGGAAATATATCGAATGAAGGCAGAAAGGGTTGAAAATTGGTGATGTGCCTTTCAATGGTGCATATTGAACACACAAAAAGTATGGAGTTAAAATATGTTATTAAAAATGAAATCCATTTGTAATAGATGAGTTTTCATCCGAAACCCTCATACTTCTTATGAGATTGTCCAATTTGTACACGAAGTGCATCCAGTTTCTGCCGTAACCCTATCAACTATTTATAAGTTGCTATGTGGGTGAAATTATGATGACCTGCCAAGTTACATCCTTTTCAGAGTTCATTTGTAATGTTTTTCAAACCAGGGTCATTTAGCTCAAAATAAATCATTAAATGGATGAAAAATATCACATGAAGTCAGAGAGGGTTGAAAATTGGAAAATTATGGAGTTAAAATAAGTTATAAAAAATGAAATCCCTTTGTAATAGAGGAGTTTTCGTCCGAAACCCTCATACTTCTTATGACGTTGTCCAATTTGTACACGAAGTGCATCCAGCTTTTGCGTAACCCTCTCAACTCTTTAGAAGTTGCTATGTGGGTGAAATTATGATGTAATGCCAAGTGACAACCTTTTCAGAGTTCATTTGTAATGCTTTTCAAACCCAGGGTCATTTAGCTCAAAATAAATCATTAAATGGATGAAAAATATCAAATGAAGTCAGAAAGGGTTAAAAATTGGTGATGTGCCTTTGAATGGTGCATATTGAACACACAAAAAGCATGGAGTTCAAATAAGTTATTAAAAATGAACTCACTTTGTAATAGATGAGTTTTTGTCCGAAACCCTCATACTTCTTCTGAGATTGTCCAATTTGTACACGAAGTGCATCTAGTTTTTGCCGTAACCCTATCAACTCTTTATAAGTTGCTATGTGGGCGAAATTATGATGACCTACCAAGTAACAACCTTTTTCAGAGTTCATTTGTAATGCTTTTCAAATCAGGGTCATTTAGCTCAAAATAAATCATTAAATGGATGAAAAATATCAAATGAAGTCAGAAAGGGTTGAAAATTGGTGATGTGCCTTTGAATGGTGCATATTGAACACACAAAAAGTATGAAGTTAAAATAAGTTATTAAAAATGAAATCCCGTTGTAATAGATGAGTTTTCGTCCGAAAGCCTCATACTTCTTATGAGATTGTCCAATTTGTACACGCAGTGCATCCAGTTTTTGCCGTAACCCTCTCAACTCATTACAAGTTTCTATGTGGTTGAAATTATGATTTAATGCCAAGTTACAACCTTTTCAGAGTTCATTTGTAATGCTTTTCAAGCCCAGGGTCATTTAGCTCAAAATAAATCATTAAATGGATGAAAAATATCAAATGAAGTCACAAAGGGTTGAAAATTAGTGATGTGCCTTTGAATGGTGCATATTGAACACACAAAAAGTATAGAGTTAAAATAAGTTATTAAAAATGAAATCCATTTGTGATATATAAGTTTTCGTCTGAAACCCTCATACTTCTTATGAGATTGTCCAATTTGTACACGAAGTGCATCCAGTTTTTGCCGTAACCCTGTCAACTCTTTAGAAGTTGCTATGTGGGTGAAATTATGATGTAATGCCAAGTTACAACCTATTCAGAGTTCATTTGTAATGCTTTTCAAACCCAGGGTCATTTAGCTCAAAATAAATCATTAAATTGATGAAATATATCGAATGAAGTCAGAAAGGGTTGAAAATTGGTGATGTGCCTTTGAATGGTGCATATTGAACACACAAAAAGTATGGAGTTAAAATATGTTATTAAAAATGAAATCCATTTGTAATAGATGAGTTTTCATCCGAAACCCTCATACTTCTTATGAGATTGTGCAATTTGTACACGAAGTGCATCCAGTTTTTGCCGTAACCCTCTCAACTCATTAGAAGTTTCTATGTGGGTGAAATTATGATTTAATTCCAAGTTACAACCTTTTCAGAGTTAATTTGTAATGCTTTTCAAACCCAGGGTCATTTAGCTCAAAATAAATCATTAAATGGATGAAAAATATCAAATGAAGTCAGAAAGGGTTGAAAATTGTTGATGTGCCTTTGAATGGTGCATATTGAACATGAAAAAATTATGGAGTTAAAATAAGTTATAAAAAACGAAATCCCTTTGTAATAGATGAGTTTTCGTCCGAAACCCTCATACTTCTTATGAGATTGTCCAATTTGTACATGAAGTGCATACAGTTTCTGCCGTAACCCTATCAACTCTTTAGAAGTTGCTATGTCGGTGAAATTATGATGACCTGCCAAGTTACAACCTTTTCAGAGTTCATTTGTAATGCTTTTCAAACCAGGGTCATTTAGCTCAAAATAAATCATTAAATGGATGAAAAATAACAAATGAAGTCAGAAAGGGTTGAAAATTGGTTAGTTGCCTTTGAATGGTGCATATTGAACACAAAAAAATTATGGAGTTAAAATAAGTTATAAAAAATGAAATCCCTTTGTAATAGATGAGTTTTCGTCCGAAATCCTCATACTTCTTATGACGTTGTCCAATTTGTACACGAAGTGCATCTAGCTTTTGCGTAACCCTGTCAACTCTTTAGAAGTTGCTATGTCGGTGAAATTATGATGTAATGCCAAGTTACAACCTTTTCAGAGTTCATTTGTAATGCTTTTCAAACCGAGGGTCATTTAGCTCAAAATAAATCATTAAATGGATGAAAAATAACAAATGAAGTCAGAAGGGGTTGAAAATTGGTTAGTTTCCTTTGAATGGTTCATGTTGAAAACCCAAAAATTATGGAGTTAAAATAAGTTATTAGAAATGAAATCCCTTTGTAATAGATGAGTTTTCGTGCGAAACCCTCATACTTCTTATGACATTGTCCAATTTGTACACGAAGTGCATCCAGTTTTTGCCGTAACCCTCTCAACTCTGTAGAAGTTCCTATGTCGGTGAAATTATGATGTAATGCCAAGTTACAACCTTTTCAGAGTTCATTTGTAATGCTTTTCAAACCGAGGGTCATTTAGCTCAAAATAAATCATTAAATGGATGAAAAATATCAAATGAAGTCAGAAAGGGTTGAAAATTGGTGATGTGCCTTTGAATGGTGCATATTGAACGAACAAAAAACATGGAGTTCAAATAAGTAATTAAAAATGAAATTACTTTGTAATAAATGAGTTTTCGTCCAAAACCCTCATACTTCTTATGAGGTTGTCCAATTTGTACACGAAGTGCATCAAGTTTTTGTCGTAACCCTCGCAACTCTTTAGAAGTTGCTATGTCGGTGAAATTATGATGAACTACCAAGTTACAACCTTTTCAGTGTTCATTTGTAATGCTTTTCAAACCCAGGGTCATTTAGCTCAAAATAAATCATTAAATGGATGAAAAATATCAAATGAAGTCAGAAAGGGTTGAAAATTGGTGATGTGCCTTTGAATGGCGCATATTGAACACACAAAAAGCATGGAGTTCAAATAAGTTATTAAAAATGAAATCACTTTGTAATAGATGAGTTTTCGTCCGAAACCCTCATACTTCTTATGAGATTGTCCAATGTGTACACGAAATGCATCCAGTTTTTGCCGTAACCCTCGCAACTCTTTAGAAGTTGCTATGTCCGTGAAATTATGATGACCTACCCAGTTACAACCTTTTCAGAGTTCATTTGTAATGCTTTTCAAACCCAGGGTCATTTAGCTCAAAATAAATCATTAAATGGATGAAAAATATCAAATGAAGTCAGAAGGGGTTGAAAATTGGTGATGTGCCTTTGAATGGTGCATATTGAACACAAAAAAAGTATGAAGTTAAAATAAGTTATTAAAAATGTAATCCCTTTGTAATAGATGAGTTTTCGTCTGAAACCCTCATACTTCTTATGAGATTGTCCAATTTGTACACGAAGTGCATCCAGTTATTGCGTAACCCTATCAACTGTTTATAAGTTGCTATGTCAGTGAAATTATGATGAACTACCAAGTTACAACCTTTTCAGTGTTCATTTGTAATGCTTTTCAAACCGAGGGTCATTTAGCTCAAAATAAATCATTAAATGGATGAAAAATATCAAATGAAGTCAGAAAGGGTTGAAAATTGGTGATGTGCCTTTGAATGGCGCATATTGAACACACAAAAAGCATGGAGTTCAAATAAGTTATTAAAAATGAAATCACTTTGTAATAGATGAGTTTTCGTCCGAAACCCTCATACTTCTTATGAGATTGTCCAATGTGTACACGAAGTGCATCCAGTTTTTGCCGTAACCCTCGCAACTCTTTAGAAGTTGCTATGTCGGTGAAATTATGATGACCTACCCAGTTACAACCTTTTCAGAGTTCATTTGTAATGCTTTTCAAACCCAGGGTCATTTAGCTCAAAATAAATCATTAAATGGATGAAAAATATCAAATGAAGTCAGAAGGGGTTGAAAATTGGTGATGTGCCTTTGAATGGTGCATATTGAACACAAAAAAAGCATGAAGTTAAAATAAGTTATTAAAAATGAAATCCCTTTGTAATAGATGAGTTTTCGTCCGAAACCCTCATACTTCTTATGAGATTGTCCAATTTGTACACGAAGTGCATCCAGTTATTGCGTAACCCTATCAACTGTTTATAAGTTGCTATGTGGGTGAAATTATGATGACCTACCAAGTTACAACCTTTTCAGAGTTTATTTGTAATGCTTTTCAAACCAGGGTCATTTAGCTCAAAATAAATCATTAAATGGATGAAAAATATCAAATGAAGTCAGAAAGGGTTGAAAATTGGTTAGTTGCCTTTGAATGGTGCATATTGAAAACCCAAAAATTATGGAGTTAAAATAAGTTATTAAAAATGAAATCCCTTTGTAATAGATGAGTTTTCGTGCGAAACCCTCATACTTCTTATGAGATTGTCCAATGTGTACACGAAGTGCATCTAGTTTTTTCCGTAACCCTCGCAACTCTGTAGAAGTTCCTATGTGGGTGAAATTATGATGACCTACCCAGTTACAACCTTTTCAGAGTTCATTTGTAATGCTTTTCAAACCCAGGGTCATTTAGCTCAAAATAAATCATTAAATGGATGAAAAATATCAAATGAAGTCAGAAAGGGTTGAAAATTGGTGATGTGCCTTTGAATGGTGCATATTGAACACAAAAAAAGCATGAAGTTAAAATAAGTTATTAAAAATGAAATCCCTTTGTAATAGATGAGTTTTCGTCCGAAACCCTCATACTTCTTATGAGATTGTCCAATTTGTATACGAAGTGCATCCAGTTATTGCGTAACCCTATCAACTGTTTATAAGTTGCTATGTGGGTGAAATTATGATGACCTACCAAGTTACAACCTTTTCAGAGTTTATTTGTAATGCTTTTCAAACTAGGGTCATTTAGCTCAAAATAAATCATTAAATGGATGAAAAATATCAAATGAAGTCAGAAAGGGTTGAAAATTGGTTAGTTTCCTTTGAATGGTTCATATTGAAAACCCAAAAATTATGGAGTTAAAATAAGTTATTAGAAATGAAATCCCTTTGTAATAGATGAGTTTTCGTGCGAAACCCTCATACTTCTTATGACATTGTCCAATTTGTACACGAAGTGCATCCAGTTTTTGCCGTAACCCTCTCAACTCTGTAGAAGTTCCTATGTGGGTGAAATTATGATGTAATGCCAAGTTACAACCTTTTCAGAGTTCATTTGTAATGCTTTTCAAACCGAGGGTCATTTAGCTCAAAATAAATCATTAAATGGATGAAAAATATCAAATGAAGTCAGAAAGGGTTGAAAATTGGTGATGTGCCTTTGAATGGTGCATATTGAACGAACAAAAAACATGGAGTTCAAATAAGTAATTAAAAATGAAATTACTTTGTAATAAATGAGTTTTCGTCCAAAACCCTCATACTTCTTATGAGATTGTCCAATTTGTACACGAAGTGCATCAAGTTTTTGTCGTAACCCTCTAAACTCTTTAGAAGTTGCTATGTCAGTGAAATTATGATGAACTACCAAGTTACAACCTTTTCAGTGTTCATTTGTAATGCTTTTCAAACCGAGGGTCATTTAGCTCAAAATAAATCATTAAATGGATGAAAAATATCAAATGAAGTCAGAAAGGGTTGAAAATTGGTGATGTGCCTTTGAATGGCGCATATTGAACACACAAAAAGCATGGAGTTCAAATAAGTTATTAAAAATGAAATCACTTTGTAATAGATGAGTTTTCGTCCGAAACCCTCATACTTCTTATGAGATTGTCCAATGTGTACACGAAGTGCATCCAGTTTTTGCCGTAACCCTCGCAACTCTTTAGAAGTTGCTATGTCGGTGAAATTATGATGACCTACCCAGTTACAACCTTTTCAGAGTTCATTTGTAATGCTTTTCAAACCCAGGGTCATTTAGCTCAAAATAAATCATTAAATGGATGAAAAATATCAAATGAAGTCAGAAGGGGTTGAAAATTGGTGATGTGCCTTTGAATGGTGCATATTGAACACAAAAAAAGCATGAAGTTAAAATAAGTTATTAAAAATGAAATCCCTTTGTAATAGATGAGTTTTCGTGCGAAACCCTCATACTTCTTATGAGATTGTCCAATTTGTACACGAAGTGCATCCAGTTATTGCGTAACCCTATCAACTGTTTATAAGTTGCTATGTGGGTGAAATTATGATGACCTACCAAGTTACAACCTTTTCAGAGTTTATTTGTAATGCTTTTCAAACCAGGGTCATTTAGCTCAAAATAAATCATTAAATGGATGAAAAATATCAAATGAAGTCAGAAAGGGTTGAAAATTGGTTAGTTTCCTTTGAATGGTGCATATTGAAAACCCAAAAATTATGGAGTTAAAATAAGTTATTAAAAATGAAATCCCTTTGTAATAGATGAGTTTTCGTGCGAAACCCTCATACTTCTTATGAGATTGTCCAATGTGTACACGAAGTGCATCTAGTTTTTTCCGTCACCCTCGCAACTCTGTAGAAGTTCCTATGTGGGTGAAATTATGATGACCTACCCAGTTACAACCTTTTCAGAGTTCATTTTTAATGCTTTTCAAACCGAGGGTCATTCAGCTCAAAATAAATCATTAAATGGATGAAAAATATCAAATGAAGTCAGAAAGGGTTGAAAATTGGTGATGTGCCTTTGAATGGTGCATATTGAACACACAAAAAGTATGAAGTTAAAATAAGTTACTAAAAATGAAATCCCGTTGTAATAGATGAGTTTTTGTCCGAAACCCTCATACTTCTTCTGAGATTGTCCAATTTGTACACGAAGTGCATCAAGTTTTTGTCGTAACCCTCTAAACTCTTTAGAAGTTGCTATGTCAGTGAAATTATGATGAACTACCAAGTTACAACCTTTTCAGTGTTCATTTGTAATGCTTTTCAAACACAGGGTCATTTAGCTCAAAATAAATCATTAAATGGATGAAAAATATCAAATGAAGTCAGAAAGGGTTGAAAATTGGTGATGTGCCTTTGAATGGCGCATATTGAACACAAAAAAAGCATGGAGTTCAAATAAGTTATTAAAAATGAAATCACTTTGTAATAGATGAGTTTTCGTCCGAAACCCTCATACTTCTTATGAGATTGTCCAATGTGTACACGAAGTGCATCCAGTTTTTGCCGTAACCCTCGCAACTCTTTAGAAGTTGCTATGTCGGTGAAATTATGATGACCTACCCAGTTACAACCTTTTCAGAGTTCATTTGTAATGCTTTTCAAACCCAGGGTCATTTAGCTCAAAATAAATCATTAAATGGATGAAAAATATCAAATGAAGTCAGAAGGGGTTGAAAATTGGTGATGTGCCTTTGAATGGTGCATATTGAACACAAAAAAAGTATGAAGTTAAAATAAGTTATTAAAAATGAAATCCCTTTGTAATAGATGAGTTTTCGTCTGAAACCCTCATACTTCTTATGAGATTGTCCAATTTGTACACGAAGTGCATCCAGTTATTGCGTAACCCTATCAACTGTTTATAAGTTGCTATGTGGGTGAAATTATGATGACCTACCAAGTTACAACCTTTTCAGAGTTTATTTGTAATGCTTTTCAAACCAGGGTCATTTAGCTCAAAATAAATCATTAAATGGATGAAAAATATCAAATGAAAGCAGAAAGGGTTGAAAATTGGTTAGTTGCCTTTGAATGGTGCATATTGAAAACCCAAAAATTATGGAGTTAAAATAAGTTATTAAAAATGAAATCCCTTTGTAATAGATGAGTTTTCGTGCGAAACCCTCATACTTCTTATGAGATTGTCCAATGTGTACACGAAGTGCATCCAGTTTTTGCCGTAACCCTCGCAACTCTTTAGAAGTTGCTATGTCGGTGAAATTATGATGACCTACCCAGTTACAACCTTTTCAGAGTTCATTTGTAATGCTTTTCAAACCCAGGGTCATTTAGCTCAAAATAAATCATTAAATGGATGAAAAATATCAAATGAAGTCAGAAAGGGTTGAAAATTGGTGATGTGCCTTTGAATGGTGCATATTGAACACAAAAAAAGCATGAAGTTAAAATAAGTTATTAAAAATGAAATCCCTTTGTAATAGATGAGTTTTCGTCCGAAACCCTCATACTTCTTATGAGATTGTCCAATTTGTACACGAAGTGCATCCAGTTATTGCGTAACCCTATCAACTGTTTATAAGTTGCTATGTGGGTGAAATTATGATGACCTACCAAGTTACAACCTTTTCAGAGTTTATTTGTAATGCTTTTCAAACCAGGGTCATTTAGATCAAAATAAATCATTAAATGGATGAAAAATATCAAATGAAGTCAGAAAGGGTTGAAAATTGGTTAGTTTCCTTTGAATGGTGCATATTGAAAACCCAAAAATTATGGAGTTAAAATAAGTTATTAGAAATGAAATCCCTTTGTAATAGATGAGTTTTCGTGCGAAACCCTCATACTTCTTATGACATTGTCCAATTTGTACACGAAGTGCATCCAGTTTTTGCCGTAACCCTCTCAACTCTGTAGAAGTTCCTATGTGGGTGAAATTATGATGTAATGCCAAGTTACAACCTTTTCAGAGTTCATTTGTAATGCTTTTCAAACCGAGGGTCATTTAGCTCAAAATAAATCATTAAATTGATGAAAAATATCAAATGAAGTCAGAAAGGGTTGAAAATTGGTGATGTGCCTTTGAATGGTGCATATTGAACGAAAAAAAAACATGGAGTTCAAATAAGTAATTAAAAATGAAATTACTTTGTAATAAATGAGTTTTCGTCCTAAACCCTCATACTTCTTATGAGATTGTCCAATTTGTACACGAAGTGCATCAAGTTTTTGTCGTAACCCTCGCAACTCTTTAGAAGTTGCTATGTCGGTGAAATTATGATGAACTACCAAGTTACAACCTTTTCAGTGTTCATTTGTAATGCTTTTCAAACCCAGGGTCATTTAGCTCAAAATAAATCATTAAATGGATGAAAAATATCAAATGAAGTCAGAAAGGGTTGAAAATTGGTGATGTGCCTTTGAATGGCGCATATTGAACACACAAAAAGCATGGAGTTCAAATAAGTTATTAAAAATGAAATCACTTTGTAATAGATGAGTTTTCGTCCGAAACCCTCATTCTTCTTATGAGATTGTCCAATGTGTACACGAAGTGCATCCAGTTTTTGCCGTAACCCTCGCAAGTCTTTAGAAGTTGCTATGTCGGTGAAATTATGATGACCTAGCCAGTTACAACCTTTTCAGAGTTCATTTGTAATGCTTTTCAAACCCAGGGTCATTTAGCTCAAAATAAATCATTAAATGGATGAAAAATATCAAATGAAGTCAGAAAGGGTTGAAAATTGGTGAGTTGCCTTCGAATGGTGCATATTGAACGCACAAAAAGTATGAAGTTAAAATATGTTATTAAAAATGAAATCCCTTTGTAGTAGATGAGTTTTCGTCCGAAACCATCATACTTGTTATGATATTGTCCAATTTGTACACGAAGTGCATCCAGTTTTTGCCGTAACCCTATCAACTCTTTATAAGTTGCTATGTGGGTGAAATTATGATGACCTACCAAGTTACAACCTTTTCAGAGTTCATTTGTAATGCTTTTCAAACCAGGGTCATTTAGCTCAAAATAAATCATTAAATGGATGAAAAATATCAAATGAAGTCAGAAAGGGTTGAAAATTGGTTAGTTGCCTTTGAATGGTGCATATTGAACACCCAAAAATTATGGAGTTAAAATAAGTTATTAAAAATGAAATCCCTTTGTAATAGATGAGTTTTCGTGCGAAACCCTCATACTTCTTATGACATTGTCTAATTTGTACACGAAGTGCGTCCAGTTTTTGCCGTAACCCTCTCAACTCTGTAGAAGTTGCTATCTGGGTGAAATTGTGATGTAATGCCAAGTTACAACCTTTTCAGATTTCATTTGTAATGCTTTTCAAACCCAGGGTCAGTTAGCTCAAAATAAATCATTAAATGGATGAAAATATCAAATGAAGTCAGAAAGGGTTGAGAATTGGTCATTTGCCTTTGAATGGTGCATATTGAGCACACAAAAAGCATCGAGTTCAAATAAGTTATTAAAAATGAAATCACTTTGTAATAGATGAGTTTTCGTCTGAAACCCTCATACTTCTTATGAGATTGTCCAATTTGTACTCGAAGTGCATCCAGTTTTTGCCGTAACCCTATCAACTCTTTATAAGTTGCTATGTGCGTGAAATTATGATGACCTACCAAGTTACAACCTTTTCAGAGTTCATTTGTAATTCTTTTCAAACCCAAGGTCATTTCGCTCAAAATAACTCATTAAGTGGATGAAAAATATCAAATGAAGTCAGAAAGGGTTGAAAATTGGTTAGTTGCCTTTGAATGGGGCATATTGAACACGAAAGAATTATGGAGTTAAAATAAGTTATTAAAATGAAATCCATTTGTAATAGATGAGTTTTCGTCCAAAAACCTCATACTTCTTATGAGATTGTCCAATTTGTACACGAAGTGCATCCAGTTTTTGCCGTAACCCTCTCAACTCTTTAGAAGTTGCTATGTGGGTCAAATTATGATGTAATGCCAAGTTACAACCTTTTCAAATTTATTTGTAATGCTTTTCAAACCCAGGGTCATTTAGCTCAAAATAAATCATTAAATGGATGAAAAATATCAAATGAAGTCAGAAAGGGTTGAAAATTGGTGATGTGCCTTTGAATGGTGCATATTGAACGAACAAAAAACATGGAGTTCAAATAAGTAATTAAAAATGAAATTACTTTGTAATAAATGAGTTTTCGTCCAAAACCCTCATACTTCTTATGAGATTGTCCAATTTGTACACGAAGTGCATCAAGTTTTTGTCGTAACCCTCGCAACTCTTTAGAAGTTGCTATATCGGTGAAATTATGATGAACTACCAAGTTACAACCTTTTCAGTGTTCATTTGTAATGTTTTCAAACCCAGGGTCATTTAGCTCAAAATAAATCATTAAATGGATGAAAAATATCAAATGAAGTCAGAAAGGGTTGAAAATTGGTGATGTGCCTTTGAATGGCGCATATTGAAGACACAAAAAGCATGGAGTTCAAATAAGTTATTAAAAATGAAATCACTTTGTAATAGATGAGTTTTCGTCTGAAACCCTCATACTTCTTATGAGATTGTCCAATGTGTACACGAAGTGCATCCAGTTTTTGCCGTAACCCTCGCAACTCTTTAGAAGTTGCTATGTCGGTGAAATTATGATGACCTACCCAGTTACAACCTTTTCAGAGTTCATTTGTAATGCTTTTCAAACCCAGGGTCATTTAGCTCAAAATAAATCATTAAATGGATGAAAAATATCAAATGAAGTCAGAAAGGGTTGAAAATTGGTGATGTCCCTTTGAATGGTGCATATTGAACACAAAAAAAGTATGAAGTTAAATTAGTTATTAAAAATGAAATCCCTTTGTAATAGATGAGTTTTCGTCCGAAACCCTCATACTTCTTATGAGATTGTCCAATTTGTACACGAAGTGCATCCAGTTATTGCGTAACCCTATCAACTGTTTACAAGTTGCTATGTGGGTGAAATTATGATGACCTACCAAGTTACAACCTTTTCAAAGTTTATTTGTAATGCTTTTCAAACCAGGGTCATTTAGCTCAAAATAAATCATTAAATGGATGAAAAATATCTAATGAAGTCAGAAAGGGTTGAAAATTGGTTAGTTGCCTTTGAATGGTGCATATTGAAAACCCAAAAATTATGGAGTTAAAATAAGTTATTAAAAATGAAATCCCTTTGTAATAGATGAGTTTTCGCGCGAAACCCTCATACTTCTTATGACATTGTCCAATTTGTACACGAAGTGCATCCAGTTTTTGCCGTAACCCTCTCAACTCTGTAGAAGTTCCTATGTGGGTGAAATTATGATGTAATGCCAAGTTACAACCTTTTCAGAGTTCATTTGTAATGCTTTTCAAACCGAGGGTCATTTAGCTCAAAATAAATCATTAAAAGGATGAAAAATATCAAATGAAGTCAGAAAGGGTTGAAAATTGGTGATGTGCCTTTGAATGGTGCATATTGAACACACAAAAAGTATGGAGTTAAAATAAGTTATTAAAAATGAAATCCATTTGTAATAGATAAGTTTTCGTCTGAAACCCTCATACTTCTTATGAGATTGTCCAATTTGTACTCGAAGTGCATCCAGTTTTTGCCGTAACCCTATCAACTCTTTATAAGTTGCTATGTGGGTGAAATTATGATGACCTACCAAGTTACAACCTTTCCAGAGTTCATTTGTAATTCTTTTCAAACCCAAGGTCATTTCGCTCAAAATAACTCATTAAGTGGATGAAAAATATCAAATGAAGTCAGAAAGGGTTCAAAATTGGTTAGTTGCCTTTGAATGGGGCATATTGAACACGAAAGAATTATGGAGTTAAAATAAGTTATTAAAATGAAATCCATTTGTAATAGATGAGTTTTCGTCCAAAACCCTCATACTTCTTATGAGATTGTCCAATTTGTACACGAAGTGCATCCAGTTTTTGCCGTAACCCTCTCAACTCTTTAGAAGTTGCTATGTGGGTCAAATTATGATGTAATGCCAAGTTACAACCTTTTCAAATTTATTTGTAATGCTTTTCAAACCCAGGGTCATTTAGCTCAAAATAAATCATTAAATGGATGAAAAATATCAAATGAAGTCAGAAAGGGTTGAAAATTGGTGATGTGCCTTTGAATGGTGCATATTGAACGAACAAAAAACATGGAGTTCAAATAAGTAATTAAAAATGAAATTACTTTGTAATAAATGAGTTTTCGTCCAAAACCCTCATACTTCTTATGAGATTGTCCAATTTGTACACGAAGTGCATCAAGTTTTTGTCGTAACCCTCGCAACTCTTTAGAAGTTGCTATGTCGGTGAAATTATGATGAACTACCAAGTTACATCCTTTTCAGTGTTCATTTGTAATGCTTTTCAAACCCAGGGTCATTTAGCTCAAAATAAATCATTAAATGGATGAAAAATATCAAATGAAGTCAGAAAGGGTTGAAAATTGGTGATGTGCCTTTGAATGGCGCATATTGAAGACACAAAAAGCATGGAGTTCAAATAAGTTATTAAAAATGAAATCACTTTGTAATAGATGAGTTTTCGTCTGAAACCCTCATACTTCTTATGAGATTGTCCAATGTGTACACGAAGTGCATCCAGTTTTTGCCGTAACCATCGCAACTCTTTAGAAGTTGCTATGTCGGTGAAATTATGATGACCTACCCAGTTACAACCTTTTCAGAGTTCATTTGTAATGCTTTTCAAACCCAGGGTCATTTAGCTCAAAATAAATCATTAAATGGATGAAAAATATCAAATGAAGTCAGAAAGGGTTGAAAATTGGTGATGTCCCTTTGAATGGTGCATATTGAACACAAAAAAAGTATGAAGTTAAAATAAGTTATTAAAAATGAAATCCCTTTGTAATAGATGAGTTTTCGTCCGAAACCCTCATACTTCTTATGAGATTGTCCAATTTGTACACGAAGTGCATCCAGTTATTGCGTAACCCTATCAACTGTTTACAAGTTGCTATGTGGGTGAAATTATGATGACCTACCAAGTTACAACCTTTTCAGAGTTTATTTGTAATGCTTTTCAAACCAGGGTCATTTAGCTCAAAATAAATCATTAAATGGATGAAAAATATCTAATGAAGTCAGAAAGGGTTGAAAATTGGTTAGTTTCCTTTGAATGGTGCATATTGAAAACCCAAAAATTATGGAGTTAAAATAAGTTATTAAAAATGAAATCCCTTTGTAATAGATGAGTTTTCGTGCGAAACCCTCATACTTCTTATGACATTGTCCAATTTGTACACGAAGTGCATCCAGTTTTTGCCGTAACCCTCTCAACTCTGTAGAAGTTCCTATGTGGGTGAAATTATGATGTAATGCCAAGTTACAACCTTTTCAGAGTTCATTTGTAATGCTTTTCAAACCGAGGGTCATTTAGCTCAAAATAAATCATTAAAAGGATGAAAAATATCAAATGAAGTCAGAAAGGGTTGAAAATTGGTGATGTGCCTTTGAATGGTGCATATTGAACACACAAAAAGTATGGAGTTAAAATAAGTTATTAAAATGAAATCCATTTGTAATAGATAAGTTTTCGTCTGAAACCCTCATACTTCTTATGAGATTGTCCAATTTGTACTCGAAGTGCATCCAGTTTTTGCCGTAACCCTATCAACTCTTTATAAGTTGCTATGTGGGTGAAATTATGATGACCTACCAAGTTACAACCTTTTCAGAGTTCATTTGTAATTCTTTTCAAACCCAAGGTCATTTCGCTCAAAATAACTCATTAAGTGGATGAAAAATATCAAATGAAGTCAGAAAGGGTTCAAAATTGGTTAGTTGCCTTTGAATGGGGCATATTGAACACGAAAGAATTATGGAGTTAAAATAAGTTATTAAAATGAAATCCATTTGTAATAGATGAGTTTTCGTCCAAAACCCTCATACTTCTTATGAGATTGTCCAATTTGTACACGAAGTGCATCCAGTTTTTGCCGTAACCCTCTCAACTCTTTAGAAGTTGCTATGTGGGTCAAATTATGATGTAATGCCAAGTTACAACCTTTTCAAATTTATTTGTAATGCTTTTCAAACCCAGGGTCATTTAGCTCAAAATAAATCATTAAATGGATGAAAAATATCAAATGAAGTCAGAAAGGGTTGAAAATTGGTGATGTGCCTTTGAATGGTGCATATTGAACGAACAAAAAACATGGAGTTCAAATAAGTAATTAAAAATGAAATTACTTTGTAATAAATGAGTTTTCGTCCAAAACCCTCATACTTCTTATGAGATTGTCCAATTTGTACACGAAGTGCATCAAGTTTTTGTCGTAACCCTCGCAACTCTTTAGAAGTTGTTATGTCGGTGAAATTATGATGAACTACCAAGTTACAACCTTTTCAGTGTTCATTTGTAATGCTTTTCAAACCCAGGGTCATTTAGCTCAAAATAAATCATTAAATGGATGAAAAATATCAAATGAAGTCAGAAAGGGTTGAAAATTGGTGATGTGCCTTTGAATGGCGCATATTGAAGACACAAAAAGCATGGAGTTCAAATAAGTTATTAAAAATGAAATCACTTTGTAATAGATGAGTTTTCGTCTGAAACCCTCATACTTCTTATGAGATTGTCCAATGTGTACACGAAGTGCATCCAGTTTTTGCCGTAACCCTCGCAACTCTTTAGAAGTTGCTATGTCGGTGAAATTATGATGACCTACCCAGTTACAACCTTTTCAGAGTTCATTTGTAATGCTTTTCAAACCCAGGGTCATTTAGCTCAAAATAAATCATTAAATGGATGAAAAATATCAAATGAAGTCAGAAAGGGTTGAAAATTGGTGATGTCCCTTTGAATGGTGCATATTGAACACAAAAAAAGTATGAAGTTAAAATAAGTTATTAAAAATGAAATCCCTTTGTAATAGATGAGTTTTCGTCCGAAACCCTCATACTTCTTATGAGATTGTCCAATTTGTACACGAAGTGCATCCAGTTATTGCGTAACCCTATCAACTGTTTACAAGTTGCTATGTGGGTGAAATTATGATGACCTACCAAGTTACAACCTTTTCAGAGTTTATTTGTAATGCTTTTCAAACCAGGGTCATTTAGCTCAAAATAAATCATTAAATGGATGAAAAATATCAAATGAAGTCAGAAAGGGTTGAAAATTGGTTAGTTGCCTTTGAATGGTGCATATTGAAAACCCAAAAATTATGGAGTTAAAATAAGTTATTAAAAATGAAATCCCTTTGTAATAGATGAGTTTTCGTGCGAAACCCTCATACTTCTTATGACATTGTCCAATTTGTACACGAAGTGCATCCAGTTTTTGCCGTAACCCTCTCAACTCTGTAGAAGTTCCTATGTGGTTGAAATTATGATGTAATGCCAAGTTACAACCTACTCAGAGTTCATTTGTAATGCTTTTCAAACCGAGGGTCATTTAGCTCAAAATAAATCATTAAATGGATGAAAAATATCAAATGAAGTCAGAAAGGGTTGAAAATTGGTGATGTGCCTTTGAATGGTGCATATTGAACACAAAAAAAGCATGGAGTTCAAATAAGTTATTAAAAATGAAATCACTTTGTAATAGATGAGTTCTCGTCCGGAACCCTCATACTTCTTATGAGATTGTCCAATTTGTACACGAAGTGCACCAAGTTTTTGCTGTAACCCTCGCAACTCTTTTGAAGTTGCTATGTTGGTGAACTTATGATGACCTACCGAGTTAGAACCTTTTCAGAGTTCATTTGTAATGCTTTTCAAACCCAGGGTCATTTAGCTCAAAATAAATCATGAAATGGATGAAAAATATCAAATGAAGTCAGAAAGGGTTGAAAATTGGTGAGTTGCCTTTGAATGGTGCATATTGAACACACAAAAAGTATGAAGTTAAAATAATTTATTAAAAATGAAATCCATTTGTAATAGATGAGTTTTCGTCCGAAACCCTCATACTTCTTATGAGATTGTCCAATTTGTACACGAAGTGCATCTAGTTTTTGCCGTAACCCTATCAACACTTTAGAAGTTGCTATGTGGGTGAAATTATGATGTAATGCCAAGTGACAACCTTTTCAGAGTTCATTTGTAATGCTTTTCAAACCCAGGGTCATTTAGATCAAAATAAATCATTAAATGGATGAAAAATATCAAATGAAGTCAAAAAGGGTTTAAAATTGGTGATGTGCCTTTGAATGGTGCATATCGAACACACAAAAAGTATGGAGTTAAAATAAGTTATTAAAAATGAAATCCATTTGTAATAGATAAGTTTTCGTCTCAAACCCTCATACTTCTTATGAGATTGTCCAATTTGTACTCGAAGTGCATCCAGTTTTTGCCGTAACCCTATCAACTCTTTATAAGTTGCTATGTGGGTGAAATTATGATGACCTACCAAGTTACAACCTTTTCAGAGTTCATTTGTAATGCTTTTCAAACCCAAGGTCAATTCGCTCAAAATAAATCATTAAGTGGATGAAAAATATCAAATGAAGTGAGAAAGGGTTGAAAATTGGTTAGTTGCCTTTGAATGGGGCATATTGAACACCAAAGAATTATGAAGTTAAAATAAGTTATTAAAATGAAATCCATTTGTAATAGATGAGTTTTCGTCGGAAACCCTCATACTTCTTATGAGATTGTCCAATTTGTACACGAAGTGCATCCAGTTTTTGCCGTAACCCTCTCAACTCTTTAGAAGTTGCTATGTGGGTGAAATTATGATGTAATGCCAACTTACAACCTTTTCAAATTTATTTGTAATGCTTTTCAAACCCAGGGTCATTTAGCTCAAAATAAATCATTAAATGGATGAAAAATATCAAATGAAGTCAGAAAGGGTTGAAAATTGGTGATGTGCCTTTGAATGGTGCATATTGAACACACAAAAACCATGGAGTTCAAATAAGTAATTAAAAATGAAATCACTTCGTAATAAATGAGTTTTCGTCCAAAACCCTCATACTTCTTATGAGATTGTCCAATGTGTACACGAAGTGCATCCAGTTTTTGCCGTAACCCTCGCAACTCTTTACAAGTTGCTATGTCGGTGAAATTATGATGACCTACCCAGTTACAACCTTTTCCGAGTTCATTTGTAATGCTTTTCAAACCCAGGGTCATTTAGCTCAAAATAAATCATTAAATGGATCAAAAATATCAAATGAAGTCAGAAAGGGTTGAAAATTGGTGATGTGCCTTTGAATGGCGCATATTGAACACACAAAAAGCATGGAGTTCAAATAAGTTATTAAAAATGAAATCACTTTGTAATAGATGAGTTTTCGTCCGAAACCCTCATACTTCTTATGAGATTGTCCAATGTGTACACGAAGTGCATCCAGTTTTTGCCGTAACCCTCGCAACTCTTTAGAAGTTGCTATGTCGGTGAAATTATGATGACCTACCCAGTTACAACCTTTTCCGAGTTCATTTGTAATGCTTTTGAAACCCAGGGTCATTTAGCTCAAAATAGATCATTAAATGGATGAAAAATATCAAATGAAGTCAGAAAGGGTTGAAAATTGGTGATGTGCCTTTGAATGGTGCATATTGAACACAAAAAAAGTATGAAGTTAAAATAAGTTATTAAAAATGAAATCCTTTTGTAATAGATGAGTTTTCGTCCCAAACCCTCATACTTCTTATGAGATTGTCCAATTTGTACACGAAGTGCATCCAGTTTTTGCCGTAACCCTATCAACTCTATAGAAGTTGCTATGTGCGTGAAATTATCATGACCTACCAAGTTACAACCTTTTCAGAGTTCATTTGTAATGCTTTTCAAACCAGGGTCATTTAGCTCAAAATAAATCATTAAATGGATGAAAAATATCAAATGAAGTCAGAAAGGGTTGAAAATTGGTTAGTTTCCTTTGAATGGTGCATATTGAACACCCAAAAATTATGGAGTTAAAATAAGTTATTAAAAATGAAATCCCTTTGTAATAGATGAGTTTTCGTGCGAAACCCTCATACTTCTTATGACATTGTCCAATTTGTACATGAAGTGCATCCAGTTTTTGCCGTAACCCTCTCAACTCTGTAGAAGTTGCTATGTGCGTGAAATTATGATGTAATGCCAAGTTACAACCTTTTCAGAGTTCATTTGTAATGCTTTTCAAACCAGGGTCATTTAGCTCAAAATAAATCATTAAATGGATGAAAAATATCAAATGCAGTCAGAAAGGGTTGAAAATTGGTGATGTGCCTTTGAATGGTGCATATTGAACACGAAAAAAGCATGAAGTTCAAATAAGTTATTAAAAATGAAATCACTTTGTAATAGATGAGTTCTCGTCCGAAACCCTCACACTTCTTATGAGATTGTCCAATTTGTATACGAAGTGCATCCAGTTATTGCGTAACCCTATCAACTGTTTATAAGTTGCTATGTGGGTGAAATTATTATGTAATGCCAAGTGACAACCTTTTCAGAGTTCATTTGTAATGCTTTTCAAACCCAGGGTCATTTAGCTCAAAATAAATCATTAAATGGATGAAAAATATCAAATGAAGTCAAAAAGGGTTTAAAATTGGTGATGTGCCTTTGAATGGTGCATATTGAACACACAAAAAGTATGGAGTTAAAATAAGTTATTAAAAATGAAATCCATTTGTAATAGATAAGTTTTCGTCTCAAACCCTCATACTTCTTATGAGATTGTCCAATTTGTACTCGAAGTGCATCCAGTTTTTGCCGTAACCCTATCAACTCTTTATAAGTTGCTATGTGGGTGAAATTATGATGACCTACCAAGTTACAACCTTTTCAGAGTTCATTTGTAATGCTTTTCAAACCCAAGGTCAATTCGCTCAAAATAAATCATTAAGTGGATGAAAAATATCAAATGAAGTGAGAAAGGGTTGAAAATTGGTTAGTTGCCTTTGAATGGGGCATATTGAACACCAAAGAATTATGGAGTTAAAAAAAGTTATTAAAATGAAATCCATTTGTAATAGATGAGTTTTCGTCGGAAACCCTCATACTTCTTATGAGATTGTCCAATTTGTACACGAAGTGCATCCAGTTTTTGCCGTAACCCTCTCAACTCTTTAGAAGTTGCTATGTGGGTGAAATTATGATGTAATGCCAACTTACAACGTTTTCAAATTTATTTGTAATGCTTTTCAAACCCAGGGTCATTTAGCTCAAAATAAATCATTAAATGGATGAAAAATATCAAATGAAGTCAGAAAGGGTTGAAAATTGGTGATGTGCCTTTGAATGGTGCATATTGAACACACAAAAACCATGGAGTTCAAATAAGTAATTAAAAATGAAATCACTTTGTAATAAATGAGTTTTCGTCCAAAACCCTCATACTTCTTATGAGATTGTCCAATGTGTACACGAAGTGCATCCAGTTTTTGCCGTAACCCTCGCAACTCTTTACAAGTTGCTATGTCGGTGAAATTATGATGACCTACCCAGTTACAACCTTTTCCGAGTTCATTTGTAATGCTTTTCAAACCCAGGGTCATTTAGCTCAAAATAAATCATTAAATGGATCAAAAATATCAAATGAAGTCAGAAAGGGTTGAAAATTGGTGATGTGCCTTTGAATGGCGCATATTGAACACACAAAAAGCATGGAGTTCAAATAAGTTATTAAAAATGAAATCACTTTGTAATAGATGAGTTTTCGTCCGAAACCCTCATACTTCTTATGAGATTGTCCAATGTGTACACGAAGTGCATCCAGTTTTTGCCGTAACCCTCGCAACTCTTTAGAAGTTGCTATGTCGGTGAAATTATGATGACCTACCCAGTTACAACCTTTTCCGAGTTCATTTGTAATGCTTTTGAAACCCAGGGTCATTTAGCTCAAAATAGATCATTAAATGGATGAAAAATATCAAATGAAGTCAGAAAGGGTTGAAAATTGGTGATGTGCCTTTGAATGGTGCATATTGAACACAAAAAAAGTATGAAGTTAAAATAAGTTATTAAAAATGAAATCCTTTTGTAATAGATGAGTTTTCGTCCCAAACCCTCATACTTCTTATGAGATTGTCCAATTTGTACACGAAGTGCATCCAGTTTTTGTCGTAACCCTCGCAACTCTTTAGAAGTTGCTGTGTCGGTGAAATTATGATGAACTACCAAGTTACAAGCTTTTCAGAGTTCATTTGTAATGCTTTTCAAGCCCAGGGTCATTTAGCTCAAAATAAATCATTAAATAGATGAAAAATATCGAATGAAGTCAGAAAGGGTTGAAAATTGGTGATGTGCCTTTGAATGGTGCATATTGAGCACACAAAAAGCATGGAGTTCAAATAAGTTATTAAAAATGAAATCCCTTTGTAATAGATGAGTTTTCGTCCGTAACCCTCTTACTTCTTATGAGATTGTCCAATTTGTACACGAAGTGCATCCAGTTTTTGCCGTAACCCTATCAACTCTATAGAAGTTGCTATGTGCGTGAAATTATCATGACCTACCAAGTTACAACCTTTTCAGAGTTCATTTGTAATGCTTTTCAAACCAGGGTCATTTAGCTCAAAATAAATCATTAAATGGATGAAAAATATCAAATGAAGTCAGAAAGGGTTGAAAATTGGTTAGTTTCCTTTGAATGGTGCATATTGAACACCCAAAAATTATGGAGTTAAAATAAGTTATTAAAAATGAAATCCCTTTGTAATAGATGAGTTTTCGTGCGAAACCCTCATACTTCTTATGACATTGTCCAATTTGTACATGAAGTGCATCCAGTTTTTGCCGTAACCCTCTCAACTCTGTAGAAGTTGCTATGTGCGTGAAATTATGATGTAATGCCAAGTTACAACCTTTTCAGAGTTCATTTGTAATGCTTTTCAAACCAGGGTCATTTAGCTCAAAATAAATCATTAAATGGATGAAAAATATCAAATGAAGTCAGAAAGGGTTGAAAATTGGTGATGTGCCTTTGAATGGTGCATATTGAACACGAAAAAAGCATGAAGTTCAAATAAGTTATTAAAAATGAAATCACTTTGTAATAGATGAGTTCTCGTCCGAAACCCTCATACTTCTTATGAGATTGTCCAATTTGTACACGAAGTGCATCCAGTTTTTGCTGTAACCCTCGCAACTCTTTAGAAGTTGCTATGTCGGTGAAATTATGATGACCTACCAAGTTACAACCTTTTCAGAGTTCATTTGTAATGCTTTTCAAACCCAGGGTCATTTAGCTCAAAATAAATCATGAAATGGATGAAAAATATCAAATGAAGTCAGAAAGGGTTGAAAATTGGTGATGTGCCTTTGAATGGTGCATATTGAACACGAAAAAAGCATGAAGTTCAAATAAGTTATTAAAAATGAAATCACTTTGTAATAGATGAGTTCTCGTCCGAAACCCTCATACTTCTTATGAGATTGTCCAATTTGTACACGAAGTGCATCCAGTTTTTGCTGTAACCCTCGCAACTCTTTAGAAGTTGCTATGTCGGTGAAATTATGATGACCTACCAAGTTACAACCTTTTCAGAGTTCATTTGTAATGCTTTTCAAACCCAGGGTCATTTAGCTCAAAATAAATCATGAAATGGATGAAAAATATCAAATGAAGTCAGAAAGGGTTGAAAATTGGTGAGTTGCCTTTGAATGGTGCATATTGAACACCAAGAAATTATCGAGTTAAAATAAGTTATTAAAAATGAAATCCCTTTGTAATAGATGAGTTTTCGTCCGTAACCCTCATACTTCTTATGAGATTGTCCAATTTGTACACGAAGTGCATCCAGTTTTTGCCGTAACCCTCTCAACTCATTATAAGTTTCTATGTGGGTGAAATTATGATTTAATGCCGTGTTAGAACCTTTTGAGAGTTCATTTGTAATGCTTTTCAAACCCAGGGTCATTTAGCTCAAAATAAATCATTAAATGGATGAAAAATATGAAATGAAGTGAGAAAGGGTTCAAAATTGGTGATGTGCCTTTGAATGGTGCATATTGAACACACAAAAAGTATGAAGTTAAAATAACTTATTAAAAATGAAATCCATTTGTAATAGATGAGTTTTCGTCTGAAACCCTCATACTTCTTATGAGATTGTCCAATTTGTACACGAAGTGCATCTAGTTTTTGCCGTAACCCTATCAACTCTTTAGAAGTTGCCATGTGGGTGAAATTATGATGTAATGCCAAGTGACAACCTTTTCAGAGTTCATTTGTAATGCTTTTCAAACCCAGGGTCATTTAGCTCAAAATAAATAATTAAATGGATGAAAAATATCAAATGAAGTCAAAAAGGGTTTAAAATTGGTGATGTGCCTTTGAATGGTGCATATTGAACACACAAAAAGTATGGAGTTAAAATAAGTTATTAAAAATGAAATCCATTTGTAATAGATAAGTTTTCGTCTAAAACCCTCATACTTCTTATGAGATTGTCCAATTTGTACTCGAAGTGCATCCAGTTTTTGCCGTAACCATATCAACTCTTTATAAGTTGCTATGTGGGTGAAATTGTGATGACCTACCAAGTTACAACCTTTTCAGAGTTCATTTGTAATGCTTTTCAAACCCAAGGTCATTTCGCTCAAAATAAATCATTAAGTGGATGAAAAATATCAAATGAAGTCAGGAAGGGTTGAAAAATGGTTAGCTGCCTTTGAATGGTGCATATTGAACACCAAAGAATTATGGAGTTAAAATAAGTTATTAAAATGAAATCCATTTGTAATAGATGAGTTTTCGTCCGAAACCCTCATACTTCTTATGAGATTGTCCATTTTGTACACGAAGTGCATCCAGTTTTTGCCGTAACCCTCTCAACTCTTTAGAAGTTGCTATGTGGGTGAAATTATGATGTAATGCCAAGTTACAACCTTTTCAAATTTATTTGTAATGCTTTTCAAACCCAGGGTCATTTAGCTCAAAATAAATCATTAAATGGATGAAAAATATCAAATGAAGTCAGAAAGGGTTGAAAATTGGTGATGTGCCTTTGAATGGTGCATATTGAACACACAAAAACCATGGAGTTCAAATAAGTACTTAAAAATGAATTCACTTTGTAATAAATGAGTTTTCGTCCAAAACCCTCATACTTCTTATGAGATTGTCCAATTTGTACACGAAGTGCATCCAGTTTTTGTCGTAACCCTCGCAACTCTTTAGAAGTTGCTGTGTCGGTGAAATTATGATAAACTACCAAGTTACAAGCTTTTCAGAGTTCATTTGTAATGCTTTTCAAACCCAGGGTCATTTAGCTCAAAATAAATCATTAAATAGATGAAAAATATCGAATGAAGTCAGAAAGGGTTGAAAATTGGTGATGTGCCTTTGAATGGTGCATATTGAACACACAAAAAGCATGGAGTTCAAATAAGTTATTAAAAATGAAATCACTTTGTAATAGATGAGTTTTCGTCCGAAACCCTCATACTTCTTATGAGGTTGTCCAATGTGTACACGAAGTGCATCCAGTTTTTGCCGTAACCCTCGCAACTCTTTAGAAGTTGCTATGTCGGTGAAATTATGATGACCTACCCAGTTACAACCTTTTCAGAGTTCATTTGTAATGCTTTTCAAACCCAGGGTCATTTAGCTCAAAATAAATCATTAAATGGATGAAAAATATCAAATGAAGTCAGAAAGGGTTGAAAATTGGTGATGTGCCTTTGAATGGTGCATATTGAACACAAAAAAAGAATGAAGTTAAAATAAGTTATTAAAAATGAAATCCCTTTGTAATAGATGAGTTTTTGTCCGAAACCCTCATACTTCTTATGAGATTGTCCAATTTGTACACGAAGTGCATCCAGTTTTTGCCGTAACCCTATCAACTCTTTAGAAGTTGCTATGTGGGTGAAATTATGATGTAATGCCAAGTTACAACCTTTTCAAATTTATTTGTAATGCTTTTCAAACCCAGGGTCATTTAGCTCAAAATAAATCATTAAATGGATGAAAAATATCAAATGAAGTCAGAAGGGTTGAAAATTGGTGATATGCCTTTGAATGGTGCATATTGATGACACAAAAACCATGAAGTTCAAATAAGTAATTAAAAATGAAATCACTTTGTAATAAATGAGTTTTCGTCCAAAACCCTCATACTTCTTATGAGATTGTCCAATTTGTACACGAAGTGCATCCAGTTTTTGTCGTAACCCTCGCAACTCTTTAGAAGTTGCTGTGTCGGTGAAATTATGATGAACTACCAAGTTACAAGATTTTCAGAGTTCATTTGTAATGCTTTTCAAACCTAGGGTCATTTAGCTCAAAATAAATCATTAAATAGATGAAAATTTTCAAATGAAGTCAGAAAGGGTTGAAAATTGGTGATGTGCCTTTGAATGGTGCATATTGAACACACAAAAAGCATGGAGTTCAAATAAGTTATTAAAAATGAAATCACTTTGTAATAGATGAGTTTTCGTCCGAAACCCTCATACTTCTTATGAGATTGTCCAATGTGTACACGAAGTGCATCCAGTTTTTGCCGTAACCCTCGCAACTCTTTAGAAGTTGCTATGGCGGTGAAATTATTATGACCTACCTAGTTACAACCTTTCCAGAGTTCATTTGTAATGCTTTTCAAACCCAGGGTCATTTAGCTCAAAAGAAATCATTAAATGGATGAAAAATATCAAATGAAGTCAGAAAGGGTTGAAAATTGGTGATGTGCCTTTGAATGGTGCATATTGAACACAAAAAAGTATGAAGTTAAAATAAGTTATTAAAAATGAAATCCCTTTGTAATAGATAAGTTTTCGTCCCAAACCCTCATACTTCTTATGAGATTGTCCAATTTGTACACGAAGTGCATCCAGTTTTTGCCGTAACCCTATCAACTCTTTAGAAGTTGCTATGTGGGTGAAATTATGATGTAATGCCAAGTGACAACCTTTTCAGAGTTCATTTGTAATGCTTTTCAAACCCAGGGTCATTTAGCTCAAAATAAATCATTAAATGGATGAAAAATATCAAATGAAGTCAAAAAGGGTTTAAAATTGGTGATGTGCCTTTGAATGGTGCATATTGAACACACAAAAAGTATGGAGTTAAAATAAGTTATTAAAAATGAAATCCATTTGTAATAGATAAGTTTTCGTCTGAAACCCTCATACTTCTTATGAGATTGTCCAATTTGTACTCAAAGTGCATCCAGTTTTTGCCGTAACCCTATCAACTCTTTATAAGTTGCTATGTGGGTGAAATTATGATGACCTACCAAGTTACAACCTTTTCAGAGTTCATTTGTAATGCTTTTCAAACCCAAGGTCATTTCGCTCAAAATAAATCATTAAGTGGATGAAAAATATCAAATGAAGTCAGGAAGGGTTGAAAATTGGTTAGTTTCCTTTGAATGGTGCATATTGAACACCAAAGAATTATGGAGTTAAAATAAGTTATTAAAATGAAATCCATTTGTAATAGATGAGTTTTCGTCCGAAACCCTCATATTTCTTATGAGATTGTCCATTTTGTACACGAAGTGCATCCAGTTTTTGACGTAACCCTCTCAACTATTTAGAAGTTGCTATGTGGGTGAAATTATGATGTAATGCCAAGTTACAACCTTTTTAAATTTATTTGTAATGCTTTTCAAACCCAGGGTCATTTAGCTCAAAATAAATCATTAAATGGATGAAAAATATCAAATGAAGTCAGAAAGGGTTGAAAATTGGTGATGTGCCTTTGAATGGTGCATATTGAACACACAAAAACCATGGAGTTCAAATAAGTAATTAAAAATGAAATCACTTTGTAATAAATGACTTTTCGTCCAAAACCCTCATACTTCTTATGAGATTGTCCAATTTGTACACGAAGTGCATCCAGTTTTTGTCGTAACCCTCGCAACTCTTTAGAAGTTGCTGTGTCGGTGAAATTATGATGAACTACCAAGTTACAAGCTTTTCAGAGTTCATTTGTAATGCTTTTCAAGCCCAGGGTCATTTAGCTCAAAATAAATCATTAAATGGATCAAAAATATCAAATGAAGTCAGAAAGGGTTGAAAATTGGTGATGTGCCTTTGAATGGCGCATATTGAACACACAAAAAGCATGGAGTTCAAATAAGTTATTAAAAATGAAATCACTTTGTAATAGATGAGTTTTCGTCCGGAACCCTCATACTTGTTATGAGATTGTCCAATGTGTACACGAAGTGCATCCAGTTTTTGCCGTAACCCTCGCAACTCTTTAGAAGTTGCTATGTCGGTGAAATTATGATGACCTACCCAGTTACAACCTTTTCCGAGTTCATTTGTAATGCTTTTGAAACCCAGGGTCATTTAGCTCAAAATAGATCATTAAATGGATGAAAAATATCAAATGAAGTCAGAAAGGGTTGAAAATTGGTGATGTGCCTTTGAATGGTGCATATTGAACACAAAAAAAGTATGAAGTTAAAATAAGTTATTAAAAATGAAATCCTTTTGTAATAGATGAGTTTTCGTCCCAAACCCTCATACTTCTTATGAGATTGTCCAATTTGTACACGAAGTGCATCCAGTTTTTGCTGTAACCCTATCAACTCTATAGAAGTTGCTATGTGCGTGAAATTATCATGACCTACCAAGTTACAACCTTTTCAGAGTTCATTTGTAATGCTTTTCAAACCAGGGTCATTTAGCTCAAAATAAATCATTAAATGGATGAAAAATATCAAATGAAGTCAGAAAGGGTTGAAAATTGGTTAGTTTCCTTTGAATGGTGCATATTGAACACCCAAAAATTATGGAGTTAAAATAAGTTATTAAAAATGAAATCCCTTTGTAATAGATGAGTTTTCGTGCGAAACCCTCATACTTCTTATGACATTGTCCAATTTGTACATGAAGTGCATCCAGTTTTTGCCGTAACCCTCTCAACTCTGTAGAAGTTGCTATGTGCGTGAAATTATGATGTAATGCCAAGTCACAACCTTTTCAGAGTTCATTTGTAATGCTTTTCAAACCAGGGTCATTTAGCTCAAAATAAATCATTAAATGGATGAAAAATATCAAATGAAGTCAGAAAGGGTTGAAAATTGGTGATGTGCCTTTGAATGGTGCATATTGAACACGAAAAAAGCATGAAGTTCAAATAAGTTATTAAAAATGAAATCACTTTGTAATAGATGAGTTCTCGTCCGAAACCCTCATACTTCTTATGAGATTGTCCAATTTGTACACGAAGTGCATCCAGTTTTTGCTGTAACCCTCGCAACTCTTTAGAAGTTGCTATGTCGGTGAAATTATGATGACCTACCAAGTTACAACCTTTTCAGAGTTCATTTGTAATGCTTTTCAAACCCAGGGTCATTTAGCTCAAAATAAATCATGAAATGGATGAAAAATATCAAATGAAGTCAGAAAGGGTTGAAAATTGGTGAGTTGCCTTTGAATGGTGCATATTGAACACCAAGAAATTATCGAGTTAAAATAAGTTATTAAAAATGAAATCCCTTTGTAATAGATGAGTTTTCGTCCGTAACCCTCATACTTCTTATGAGATTGTCCAATTTGTACACGAAGTGCATCCAGTTTTTGCCGTAACCCTCTCAACTCATTATAAGTTTCTATGTGGGTGAAATTATGATTTAATGCCGAGTTAGAACCTTTTGAGAGTTCATTTGTAATGCTTTTCAAACCCAGGGTCATTTAGCTCAAAATAAATCATTAAATGGATGAAAAATATGAAATGAAGTGAGAAAGGGTTCAAAATTGGTGATGTGCCTTTGAATGGTGCATATTGAACACACAAAAAGTATGAAGTTAAAATAACTTATTAAAAATGAAATCCATTTGTAATAGATGAGTTTTCGTCTGAAACCCTCATACTTCTTATGAGATTGTCCAATTTGTACACGAAGTGCATCTAGTTTTTGCCGTAACCCTATCAACTCTTTAGAAGTTGCCATGTGGGTGAAATTATGATGTAATGCCAAGTGACAACCTTTTCAGAGTTCATTTGTAATGCTTTTCAAACCGAGGGTCATTTAGCTCAAAATAAATAATTAAATGGATGAAAAATATCAAATGAAGTCAAAAAGGGTTTAAAATTGGTGATGTGCCTTTGAATGGTGCATATTGAACACACAAAAAGTATGGAGTTAAAATAAGTTATTAAAAATGAAATCCATTTGTAATAGATAAGTTTTCGTCTAAAACCCTCATACTTCTTATGAGATTGTCCAATTTGTACTCGAAGTGCATCCAGTTTTTGCCGTAACCATATCAACTCTTTATAAGTTGCTATGTGGGTGAAATTATGATGACCTACCAAGTTACAACCTTTTCAGAGTTCATTTGTAATGCTTTTCAAACCCAAGGTCATTTCGCTCAAAATAAATCATTAAGTGGATGAAAAATATCAAATGAAGTCAGGAAGGGTTGAAAAATGGTTAGCTGCCTTTGAATGGTGCATATTGAACACCAAAGAATTATGGAGTTAAAATAAGTTATTAAAATGAAATCCATTTGTAATAGATGAGTTTTCGTCCGAAACCCTCATACTTCTTATGAGATTGTCCATTTTGTACACGAAGTGCATCCAGTTTTTGCCGTAACCCTCTCAACTCTTTAGAAGTTGCTATGTGGGTGAAATTATGATGTAATGCCAAGTTACAACCTTTTCAAATTTATTTGTAATGCTTTTCAAACCCAGGGTCATTTAGCTCAAAATAAATCATTAAATGGATGAAAAATATCAAATGAAGTCAGAAAGGGTTGAAAATTGGTGATGTGCCTTTGAATGGTGCATATTGAACACACAAAAACCATGGAGTTGAAATAAGTACTTAAAAATGAATTCACTTTGTAATAAATGAGTTTTCGTCCAAAACCCTCATACTTCTTATGAGATTGTCCAATTTGTACACGAAGTGCATCCAGTTTTTGTCGTAACCCTCGCAACTCTTTAGAAGTTGCTGTGTCGGTGAAATTATGATAAACTACCAAGTTACAAGCTTTTCAGAGTTCATTTGTAATGCTTTTCAAACCCAGGGTCATTTAGCTCAAAATAAATCATTAAATAGATGAAAAATATCGAATGAAGTCAGAAAGGGTTGAAAATTGGTGATGTGCCTTTGAATGGTGCATATTGAACACACAAAAAGCATGGAGTTCAAATAAGTTATTAAAAATGAAATCACTTTGTAATAGATGAGTTTTCGTCCGAAACCCTCATACTTCTTATGAGGTTGTCCAATGTGTACACGAAGTGCATCCAGTTTTTGCCGTAACCCTCGCAACTCTTTAGAAGTTGCTATGTCGGTGAAATTATGATGACCTACCCAGTTACAACCTTTTCAGAGTTCATTTGTAATGCTTTTCAAACCCAGGGTCATTTAGCTCAAAATAAATCATTAAATGGATGAAAAATATCAAATGAAGTCAGAAAGGGTTGAAAATTGGTGATGTGCCTTTGAATGGTGCATATTGAACACAAAAAAAGAATGAAGTTAAAATAAGTTATTAAAAATGAAATCCCTTTGTAATAGATGAGTTTTTGTCCGAAACCCTCATACTTCTTATGAGATTGTCCAATTTGTACACGAAGTGCATCCAGTTTTTGCCGTAACCCTATCAACTCTTTAGAAGTTGCTATGTGGGTGAAATTATGATGTAATGCCAAGTTACAACCTTTTCAAATTTATTTGTAATGCTTTTCAAACCCAGGGTCATTTAGCTCAAAATAAATCATTAAATGGATGAAAAATATCAAATGAAGTCAGAAGGGTTGAAAATTGGTGATATGCCTTTGAATGGTGCATATTGATGACACAAAAACCATGAAGTTCAAATAAGTAATTAAAAATGAAATCACTTTGTAATAAATGAGTTTTCGTCCAAAACCCTCATACTTCTTATGAGATTGTCCAATTTGTACACGAAGTGCATCCAGTTTTTGTCGTAACCCTCGCAACTCTTTAGAAGTTGCTGTGTCGGTGAAATTATGATGAACTACCAAGTTACAAGATTTTCAGAGTTCATTTGTAATGCTTTTCAAACCCAGGGTCATTTAGCTCAAAATAAATCATTAAATAGATGAAAATTTTCAAATGAAGTCAGAAAGGGTTGAAAATTGGTGATGTGCCTTTGAATGGTGCATATTGAACACACAAAAAGCATGGAGTTCAAATAAGTTATTAAAAATGAAATCACTTTGTAATAGATGAGTTTTCGTCCGAAACCCTCATACTTCTTATGAGATTGTCCAATGTGTACACGAAGTGCATCCAGTTTTTGCCGTAACCCTCGCAACTCTTTAGAAGTTGCTATGGCGGTGAAATTATTATGACCTACCTAGTTACAACCTTTCCAGAGTTCATTTGTAATGCTTTTCAAACCCAGGGTCATTTAGCTCAAAAGAAATCATTAAATGGATGAAAAATATCAAATGAAGTCAGAAAGGGTTGAAAATTGGTGATGTGCCTTTGAATGGTGCATATTGAACACAAAAAAAGTATGAAGTTAAAATAAGTTATTAAAAATGAAATCCCTTTGTAATAGATAAGTTTTCGTCCCAAACCCTCATACTTCTTATGAGATTGTCCAATTTGTACACGAAGTGCATCCAGTTTTTGCCGTAACCCTATCAACTCTTTAGAAGTTGCTATGTGGGTGAAATTATGATGTAATGCCAAGTGACAACCTTTTCAGAGTTCATTTGTAATGCTTTTCAAACCCAGGGTCATTTAGCTCAAAATAAATCATTAAATGGATGAAAAATATCAAATGAAGTCAAAAAGGGTTTAAAATTGGTGATGTGCCTTTGAATGGTGCATATTGAACACACAAAAAGTATGGAGTTAAAATAAGTTATTAAAAATGAAATCCATTTGTAATAGATAAGTTTTCGTCTGAAACCCTCATACTTCTTATGAGATTGTCCAATTTGTACTCAAAGTGCATCCAGTTTTTGCCGTAACCCTATCAACTCTTTATAAGTTGCTATGTGGGTGAAATTATGATGACCTACCAAGTTACAACCTTTTCAGAGTTCATTTGTAATGCTTTTCAAACCCAAGGTCATTTCGCTCAAAATAAATCATTAAGTGGATGAAAAATATCAAATGAAGTCAGGAAGGGTTGAAAATTGGTTAGTTTCCTTTGAATGGTGCATATTGAACACCAAAGAATTATGGAGTTAAAATAAGTTATTAAAATGAAATCCATTTGTAATAGATGAGTTTTCGTCCGAAACCCTCATATTTCTTATGAGATTGTCCATTTTGTACACGAAGTGCATCCAGTTTTTGACGTAACCCTCTCAACTATTTAGAAGTTGCTATGTGGGTGAAATTATGATGTAATGCCAAGTTACAACCTTTTTAAATTTATTTGTAATGCTTTTCAAACCCAGGGTCATTTAGCTCAAAATAAATCATTAAATGGATGAAAAATATCAAATGAAGTCAGAAAGGGTTGAAAATTGGTGATGTGCCTTTGAATGGTGCATATTGAACACACAAAAACCATGGAGTTCAAATAAGTAATTAAAAATGAAATCACTTTGTAATAAATGACTTTTCGTCCAAAACCCTCATACTTCTTATGAGATTGTCCAATTTGTACACGAAGTGCATCCAGTTTTTGTCGTAACCCTCGCAACTCTTTAGAAGTTGCTGTGTCGGTGAAATTATGATGAACTACCAAGTTACAAGCTTTTCAGAGTTCATTTGTAATGCTTTTCAAGCCCAGGGTCATTTAGCTCAAAATAAATCATTAAATAGATGAAAAATATCGAATGAAGTCAGAAAGGGTTGAAAATTGGTGATGTGCCTTTGAATGGTGCATATTGAGCACAGAAAAAGCATGGAGTTCAAATAAGTTATTAAAAATGAAATCACTTTGTAATAGATGAGTTTTCGTCCGAAACACTCATACTTCTTATGAGATTGTCCAATGTGTACACGAAGTGCATCCATTTTTTGCCGTAACCCTCGCAACTCTTTAGAAGTTGCTATGTCGGTGAAATTATGATGACCTACCCAGTTACAACCTTTTCAGAGTTCATTTGTAATGCTTTTCAATCCCAGGGTCATTTAGCTCAAAATAAATCATTAAATGGATGAAAAATATCAAATGAAGTCAGAAAGGGTTTAAAATTGGTGATGTGCCTTTGAATGGTGCATATTGAACACAAAAAAAGTATGAAGTTAAAATAAGTTATTAAAAATGAAATCCCTTTGTAATAGATGTGTTTTCATCCGAAACCCTCATACTTCTTATGAGATTGTCCAATTTGTACACGAAGTGCATCCAGTTTTTGCCGTAACCCTATCAACTCTTTAGAAGTTGCTATGTGGGTGAAATTATGATGTAATGCCAAGTTACAACCTTTTCAAATTTATTTGTAATGATTTTCAAACCCAAGGTCATTTAGCTCAAAATAAATCATTAAATGGATGAAAAATATCAAATGAAGTCAGAAAGGGTTGAAAATTGGTGATATGCCTTTGAATGGTGCATATTGATGACACAAAAACCATGAAGTTTAAATAAGTAATTAAAAATGAAATCACTTTGTAATAAATGAGTTTTCGTCCAAAACCCTCATACTTCTTATGAGATTGTCCAATTTGTACACGAAGTGCATCCAGTTTTTGTCGTAACCCTCGCAACTCTTTAGAAGTTGCTGTGTCGGTGAAATTATGATGAACTACCAAGTTACAAGCTTTTCAGAGTTCATTTGTAATGCTTTTCAAACCCAGGGTCATTTAGCTCAAAATAAATCATTAAATAGATGAAAAATATCAAATGAAGTCAGAAAGGGTTGAAAATTGGTGATGTGCCTTTGAATGGTGCATATTGAACACACAAAAAGCATGGAGTTCAAATAAGTTATTTAAAATGAAATCACTTTGTAATAGATGAGTTTTCGTCCGAAACCCTCATACTTCTTATGAGATTGTCCAATGTGTACACGAAGTGCATCCAGTTTTTGCCATAACCCTCGCAACTCTTTAGAAGTTGCTATGTCGGTGAAATTATTATGACCTACCCAGTTACAACCTTTTCAGAGTTCATTTGTAATGCTTTTCAAACCCAGGGTCATTTAGCTCAAAATAAATCATTAAATGGATGAAAAATATCAAATGAAGTCAGAAAGGGTTGAAAATTGGTGATGTGCATTGGGATGGTGCATATTGAACACAAAAAAAGTGTGAAGTAAAAATAAGTTATTAAGAATGAAATCCCTTTGTAATAGATGAGTTTTCGTCCCAAACCCTCATACTTCTTATGAGATTGTCCAATTTGTACACGAAGTGCATCCAGTTTTTGCCGTAACCTATCAACTCTTTAGAAGTTGCTATGTGGGTGAAATTATGATGACCTACCAAGTTACAACCTTTTCAGAGTTCATTTGTAATGCTTTTCAAACCAGGGTCATTTAGCTCAAAATAAATCATTAAATGGATGAAAAATATCAAATGAAGTTAGAAAGGGTTGAAAATTGGTTAGTTGCCTTTGAATGGTGCATATTGAACACCCAAAAATTATGGAGTTAAAATAAGTTATTAAAAATGAAATCCCTTTGTAATAGATGAGTTTTCGTGCGAAACCCTCATACTTCTTATGACATTGTCCAATTTGTACACGAAGTGCATCCAGTTTTTGCCGTAACCCTCTCAACTCTGTAGAAGTTGCTATGTGGGTGAAATTATGATGTAATGCCAAGTTACAACCTTTTCAGAGTTCATTTGTAATGCTTTTCAAACCCAGGGTCATTTAGCTCAAAATAAATCATTAAATGGATGAAAAATATCAAATGAAGTCAGAAAGGGTTGAAAATTGGTGATGTGCCTTTGAATGGTGCATATTGAACACGAAAAAAGCATGAAGTTCAAATAAGTTATTAAAAATGAAATCACTTTGTAATAGATGAGTTCTCGTCTGAAACCCTCATACTTCTTATGATATTGTCCAATTTGTACACGAAGTGCATCCAGTTTTTGCTGTAACCCTCGCAACTCTTTAGAAGTTGCTATGTCGGTGAAATTATGACGACCTACCAAGTTACAACCTTTTCAGAGTTCATTTGTAATGCTTTTCAAACCCAGGGTCATTTAGCTCAAAATAAATCATGAAATGGATGAAAAATATCAAATGAAGTCAGAAAGGGTTGAAAATTTTCGAGTTGCCTTTGAATGGTGCATATTCAACACCAAAAAATTATGGAGTTAAAATAAGTTATTAAAAATGAAATCCCTTTGTAATAGATGAGTTTTCGTCCGTAACCCTCTTACTTCTTATGAGATTGTCCAATTTGTACACGAAGTGCATCCAGTTTTTGCCGTAACCCTCTCAACTCATTAGAAGTTTCTATGTGGGTGAAATTATGATTTAATGCCAAGTTACAACCTTTTCAGAGTTCATTTGTAATGCTTTTAAAACCCAGGGTCATTTAGCTCAAAATAAATCATTAAATGGATGAAAAATATGATATGAAGTGAGAAAGGGTTCAAAATTGGTGATGTGCCTTTGAATGGTGCATATTGAACACACAAAAAGTATGAAGTTAAAATAAGTTATTAAAAATGAAATCCATTTGTAATAGATGAGTTTTCGTCCGAAACCCTCATACTTCTTATGAGATTGTCCAATTTGTACACGAAGTGCATCCAGTTTTTGCCGTAACCCTCGCAACTCTTTAGAAGTTGCTATGTCGGTGAAATTATGCTGACCTACCCAGTTACAACCTTTTCAGAGTTCATTTGTAATGCTTTTCAAACCCAGGGTCAGTTAGCTCAAAATAAATCATTAAATGGATGAAAAATATCAAATGAAGTCAAAAAGGGTTTAAAATTGGTGATGTGCCTTTGAATGGTGCATATTGAACACACAAAAAGTATAAAGTTAAAATAAGTTATTAAAAATGAAATCCATTTGTAATAGATAAGTTTTCGTGTGAAACCCTCATACTTCTTATGAGATTGTCCAATTTGTACTCGAAGTGCATCTAGTTTTTGCCGTAACCCTCTCAACTCTTTAGAAGTTGCTATGTGGGTGAAATTACGATGTAATGCCAAGTAACAACCTATTCAGAGTTCATTTGTAATGCTTTTCAAACCCAGGGTCATTTAGCTCAAAATAAATCATTAAATGGATGAAAAATATCAAATGAAGTCAGAAAGGGTTGAAAATTGGTGATGTGCCTTTGAATGGTGCATATTGAACACACAAAAAGTATGGAGTTAAAATATGTTATTAAAAATGAAATCCATTTGTAATAGATGAGTTTTCGTCTGAAACCCTCATACTTCTTATGAGATTTTCCAATTTGTACACGAAGTGCATCCAGTTTTTGCCGTAACCCTCTCAACTCTTTAGAAGTTGCTATGTGGGTGAAATTATGATGTAATGCCAAGTGACAACCTTTTCAGAGTTCATTAGTAATGCTTTTCAAACCCAGGGTCATTTAGCTCAAAATAAATCATTAAATGGATGAAAAATATGAAACGAAGTCACAAAGGGTTGAAAATTGGTGATGTGCCTTTGGATGGTGCATATTGAACACACAAAAAGTATGGAGTTAAAATAAGTTTTTAAAAATGAAATCCATTTGTAATAGATAAGTATTCGTCTGAAACCCTCATACTTCTTATGAGATTGTCCAATTTGTACACGAAGTGCATCCAGTTTTTGCCGTAACCCTCTCAACTCTTTAGAAGTTGCTATGTGGGTTAAATTTTGATGTAATGCCAAGTTACAACCTATTCAGAGTTCATTTGTAATGCTTTTCAAACCCAGGGTTATTTAGCTCAAAATAAATCATTAAATGGATGAAAAATATCAAATGAAGTTAGAAAGGGTTGAAAATTGGTGATGTGCCTTTGAATGGTGCATATTGAACACACAAAAAGTATAAAGTTAAAATAAGTTTCTAAAAATGAAATCCATTTGTAAAAGATGAGTTTTGGTCTGAAACCCTCATACTTCTTATGAGATTGTCCAATTTGTACACGAAGTGCATCTAGTTTTTGCCGTAACCCTAGCAACTCTTTAGAAGTTGCTATGTGGGTGAAATTATGATGTAATGCCAAGTGACAACCTTTTCAGAGTTCATTTGTAATGCTTTTCAAACCCAGGGTTATTTAACTTTAAAATAAATCATTAAATGGATGAAAAATATCAAATGAAGTCAAAAAGGGTTTAAAATTGGTGATGTGCCTTTGAATGGTGCATATTGAACCCACAAAAAGTATGGAGTTAAAATAAGTTATTAAAAATGAAATCCATTTGTAATAGATAAGTTTTCGTCTGAAACCCTCATACTTCTTATGAGATTGTCCAATTTGTACTCGAAGTGCATCCAGTTTTTGCCGTAACCCTCTCAACTCTTTAGAAGTTGCTATGTGGGTGAAATTATGATGTAATGCCAAGTTACAACCTATTCAGAGTTCATTTGTAATGCTTTTCAAACACAGGGTCATTTAGCTCAAAATAAATCATTAAATGGATGAAAAAACAAAATCAAGTCAGAAAGGGTTGAAAATTGGTGATGTGCCTTTGAATGGTGCATATTGAACACAAAAAAAGTGTGAAGTTAAAATAAGTTATTAAAAATGAAATCCCTTTGTAATAGATGAGTTTTCGTCCCAAACCTCATACTTTTGATGAGATTGTCCAATTTTTACACGAAATGCATCCAGTTTTTGCCGTAACCCTATCAACTCTTTAGAAGTTGCTATGTGGGTGAAATTATGATGACCTACCAAGTTACAACCTTTTCAGAGTTCATTTGTAATGCTTTTCAAACCAGGGTCATTTAGCTCAAAATAAATCATTAAATGGATGAAAAATATCAAATGAAGTCAGAAAGGGTTGAAAATTGGTTAGTTGCCTTTGAATGGTGCATATTGAACACCCAAAAATTATGGAGTTAAAATAAGTTATTAAAAATGAAATCCCTTTGTAATAGATGAGTTTTCGTGTGAAACCCTCATACTTCTTATGACATTGTCCAATTTGTACACGAAGTGCATCCAGTTTTTGCCGTAACCCTCTCAACTCTGTAGAAGTTGCTATGTGGGTGAAATTATGATGTAATGCCAAGTTACAACCTTTTCAGAGTTCATTTGTAATGCTTTTCTAACCCAGGGTCATTTAGCTCAAAATAAATCATTAAATGGATGAAAAATATCAAATGAAGTCAGAAAGGGTTGAAAATTGGTGATGTGCCTTTGAATGGTGCATATTGAACACGAAAAAAGCATGAAGTTCAAATAAGTTATTAAAAATGAAATCACTTTGTAATAGATGAGTTCTCGTCCGAAACCCTCATACTTCTTATGATATTGTCCAATTTGTACACGAAGTGCATCCAGTTTTTGCTGTAACCCTCGCAACTCTTTAGAAGTTGCTCTGTCGGTGAAATTATGACGACCTACCAAGTTGCAACCTTTTCAGAGTTCATTTGTAATGCTTTTCAAACCCAGGGTCATTTAGCTCAAAATAAATCATGAAATGGATGAAAAATATCAAATGAAGTCAGAAAGGGTTGAAAATTTGTGAGTTGCCTTTGAATGGTGCATATTGAACACCAAAAAATTATGGAGTTAAAATAAGTTATTAAAAATGAAATCCCTTTGTAATAGATGAGTTTTCGTCCGTAACCCTCTTACTTCTTATGAGATTGTCCAATTTGTACACGAAGTGCATCCAGTTTTTGCCGTAACCCTCTCAACTCATTAGAAGTTTCTATGTGGGTGAAATTATGATTTAATGCCAAGTTACAACCTTTTCAGAGTTCATTTGTAATGCTTTTCAAACCCAGGGTCATTTAGCTCAAAATAAATCATTAAATGGATGGAAAATATGAAATGAAGTGAGAAAGGGGTCAAAATTGGTGATGTGCCTTTGAATGGTGCATATTGAACACACAAAAAGTATGAAGATAAAATAAGTTATTAAAAATGAAATCCATTTGTAATAGATGAGTTTTCGTCTGAAACCCTCATACTTCTTATGAGATTGTCCAATTTGTACACGAAGTGCATCCAGTTTTTGCCGTAACCCTCGCAACTCTTTAGAAGTTGCTATGTCGGTGAAATTATGCTGACCTACCCAGTTACAACCTTTTCAGAGTTCATTTGTAATGCTTTTCAAACCCAGGGTCATTTAGCTCAAAATAAATCATTAAATGGATGAAAAATATCAAATAAAGTCAAAAAGGGTTTAAAATTGGTGATGTGCCTTTGAATGGTGCATATTGAACACACAAAAAGTATGGAGTTAAAATAAGTTATTAAAAATGAAATCCATTTGTAATAGATAAGTTTTCGTCTGAAACCCTCATACTTTTATGAGATTGTCCAATTTGTACTCGAAGTGCATCCAGTTTTTGCCGTAACCCTCTCAACTCTTTAGAAGTTGCTATGTGGGTGAAATTATGATGTAATGCCAAGTAACAACTTATTCAGAGTTCATTTGTAATGCTTTTCAAACCCAGGGTCATTTAGCTCAAAATAAATCATTAAATGGATGAAAAATATCAAATGAAGTCAGAAAGGGTTGAAAATTGGTGATGTGCCTTTGAATGGTGCATATTGAACACACAAAAAGTATGGAGTTAAAATATGTTATTAAAAATGAAATCCATTTGTAATAGATGAGTTTTCGTCTGAAACCCTCATACTTCTTATGAGATTGTCCAATTTGTACACGAAGTGCATCCAGTTTTTGCCGTAACCCTCTCAACTTTTTAGAAGTTGCTATGTGGGTGAAATTTTGATGTAATGCCAAGTTACAACCTATTCAGAGTTCATTTGTAATGCTTTTCAAACCCAGGGTCATTTAGCTCAAAATAAATCATTAAATGGATGAAAAATATCTAACGAAGTCACAAAGGGTTGAAAATTGGTGATGTGCCTTTGGATGGTGCATATTGAACACACAAAAAGTATGGAGTTAAAATAAGTTTTTAAAAATGAAAGCCATTTGTAATAGATAAGTTTTCGTCTGAAACCCTCATACTTCTTATGAGATTGTCCAATTTGTACACGAAGTGCATCCAGTTTTTGCCGTAACCCTCTCAACTCTTTAGAAGTTGCTATGTGGGTGAAATTTTGATGTAATGCCAAGTTACAACCTATTCAGAGTTCATTTGTAATGCTTTTCAAACCCAGGGTCATTTAGCTCAAAATAAATCATTAAATGGATGAAAAATATCAAATGAAGTTAGAAAGGGTTGAAAATTGGTGATGTGCCTTTGAATGGTGCATATTGAACACAAAAAACGTATAAAGTTAAAATAAGTTTCTAAAAATGAAATCCATTTGTAAAAGATGAGTTTTCGTCTGAAACCCTCATACTTCTTATGAGATTGTCCAATTTGTACACGAAGTGCATCTAGTTTTTGCCGTAACCCTAACAACTCTTTAGAAGTTGCTATGTGGGTGAAATTATGATGTAATGCCAAGTGACAACCTTTTCAGAGTTCATTTGTAATGCTTTGCAAACCCAGGGTCATTTAACTCAAAATAAATCATTAAATGGATGAAAAATATCAAATGAAGTCAAAAAGGGTTTAAAAAATTGTGATGTGCCTTTGAATGGTGCATATTGAACCCACAAAAAGTATGGATTTAAAATAAGTTATTAAAAATGAAATCCATTTGTAATAGATAAGTTTTCGTCTGAAACCCTCATACTTCTTATGAGATTGTCCAATTTGTACTCGAAGTGCATCTAGTTTTTGCCGTAACCCGCTCAACTCTTTAGAAGTTGCTATGTGGGTGAAATTATGATGTAATGCCAAGTTACAACCTATTCAGAGTTCATTTGTAATGCTTTTCAAACCCAGGGCCATTTAGCTCAAAATAAATCATTAAATGGATGAAAAAAGTAAAATGAAGTCAGAAAGGGTTGAAAATTGGTGATGTGCCTTTGAATGGTGCATATTGAACACACAAAAAGTATGGAGTTAAAGTATGTTATTAAAAATGAAATCCATTTGTAATAGATGAGTTTTCGTCCGAAACCCTCATACTTCTTATGAGATTGTCCAATTTGAACACGAAGTGCATCCAGTTTTTGCCGTAACCCTCTCAACTCTTTAGAAGTTACTATGTGGGTGAAATTATGATGAAATGCCAAGTGACAAACTTTTCAGAGTTCATTAGTAATGCTTTTCAAACCCAGGGTCATTTAGCTCAAAATAAATCATTAAATGGATGAAAAATATCTAACGAAGTCACAAAGGGTTGAAAATTGGTGATGTGCCTTTGGATGGTGCATATTGAACACACAAAAAGTATGGAGTTAAAATAAGTTTTTAAAAATGAAAGCCATTTGTAATAGATAAGTTTTCGTCTGAAACCCTCATACTTCTTATGAGATTGTCCAATTTGTACACGAAGTGCATCCAGTTTTTGCCTTAACCCTCTCAACTCATTAGAAGTTTCTATGTGTGTGAAATTATGATTTAATGCCAAGTTACAACCTTTTCAGAGTTCATTTGTAATGCTTTTCAAACCCAGGGTCATTTAGCTCAAAATAATCCTTAAATGGATGAAAAATATGAAATGAAGTGAGAAAGGGTTGAAAATTGGTGATGTGCCTTTGAATGGTGCATATTGAACACACAAAAAGTATGAAGTCAAAATAAGTTATTAAAAATGAAATCCATTTGTAATAGATGAGTTTTCGTCCGAAACCCTCATACTTATTATGAGATTGTCCAATTTGTACACGAAGGTCATCTAGTTTTTGCCATAACCGTATCAACTCTTTAGAAGTTGCTATGTGGGTGAAATTATGATGTAATGCCAAGTGACAACCTTTTCAGAGTTCATTTGTAATTCTTTTCAAACCCAGGGTCATTTAGCTCAAAATAAATCATTAAATGGATGAAAAATATCAAATGAAGTCAACAAGGGTCTAAAATTGGTGATGTGCCTTTGAATGGTGCATATTGAACACACAAAAAGTATGGAGTTAAAATAAGTTATTAAAAATGAAATCCATTTGTAATAGATAAGTTTTCGTCTGAAACCCTCATACTTCTTATGAGATTGTCCAATTTGTACTCAAAGTGCATCCAGTTTTTGCCGTAACCCTCTCAACTCATTAGAAGTTGCTATGTGGGTGAAATTATGATTTAATGCCAAGTTCCAACCTTTTCAGAGTTCATTTGTAATGCTTTTCAAACCCAGGGTCATTTAGCTCAAAATAAATCATTAAATGGGTGAAAAATATCAATGAAGTGAGAAAGGGTTGAAAATTGGTGATGTGCCTTTGAATGGTGCATATTGAACACACAAAAAGTATGAAGTTAAAATAAGTTATTAAAAATGAAATCCATTTGTAATAGATAAGTTTTCGTCTGAAACCCTCATACTTTTTATGAATTTGTCCAATTTGTACTCGAAGTGCATCCAGTTTTTGCTGTAACCCTATCAACTCTTTAGAAGTTGCTATGTGGGTGAAATTATGATGTAATGCCATGTGACAACCTTTTCAGAGTTCATTTGTAAAAACCTTCATACTTCTTATGAGATTGTCCAATTTGTACACGAAGTGCATCCAGTTTTTGCCGTAACCCTCTCAACTCTTTAGAAGTTGCTATGTGGGTGAAATTATGATATAATGCCAAGTTACAACCTTTTCAAATTTATTTGTAATGCTTTTCAAACCCAGGGTCATTTAGCTCAAAATAAATCATTAAATGGATGAAAAATAACAAATGAAGTCAGAAAGGGTTGAAAATTGGTGATGTGCCTTTGCATGGTGCATCTTGAACACACAAAAAGCATGGAGTTCAAATAAGTAATTAAAAATGAAATCACTTTGTAATAAATGAGTTTTCGTCCAAAACCCTCATACTTCTTATGAGATTGTCCAATTTGTACACGAAGTGCATCCAGTTTTTCTCGTAACCCTCGCAACTCTTTAGAAGTTGCTATGCCGGTGAAATTATGATGAACTACCATGTTGCAACCTTTTCAGAGTTCATTTGTAATGCTTTTCAAACCCAGGGTCATTTAGCTCAAAATAAATCATTAAATGGATGAAAAATATCAAATGAAGTCAGAAATGGTTGAAAATTGATGAGTTGCCTTTCAATGGTGCATATTGAACACCAAAAAATTATGGAGTGAAAATAAGTTATTAAAAATGAAATCCCTTTGTAATAGATGAGTTTTCGTCCGTAACCCTCATACTTCTTATGAGCTTGTCCAATTTGTACACCAAGTGCATCCAGTTTTTGCCGTAACCCTCTCAACTCTTTAGAAGTTGCTATGTGGGTGAAATTATGATGTAATGTCAAGTTACAACCTATTCAGAGTTCATTTGTAATGCTTTTCAAACCCAGGGTCATTTAGCTCAAAATAAATGATTAAATGGATGAAAAATATCAAATGAAGTCACAAAGGGTTGAAAATTGGTGATGTGCCTTTGAATGGTGCATATTGAACACACAAAAAGTATAAAGTGAAAATAAGTTATTAAAAATGAAATCCATTTATAATAGATGAGTTTTCGTTCGAATCCCTGATACTTCTTATGAGATTGTCCAATTTGTACACGAAGTGCATCCAGTTTTTGTCGTAACCCTCGCAACTCTTTACAAGTTGCAATGTCGGTGAAATTATGATGAACTACAAAGTACAACCTTTTCAGAGTTCATTTGTAATGATTTTCAAACCCAGGGTCATTTAGCTCAAAATAAATCATTAAATGGATGAAAAATATCAAATGAAGTCACAAAGGGTTGAAAATTGGTGAGTTGCCTTTGAATGGTGCATATTGAAAACCAAAAAATTATGGAGTGAAAACAAGTTATTAAAAATGAAATCCCTTTCTAATAGATGAGTTTTCGTCCGTAACCCTCATACTTCTTATGAGATTGTCCAATTTGTACACGAAGTGCTTCCAGTTTTTGCCTTAACCCTCGCAACTCTTTAGAAGTTGCTATGTCGGTGAAATTATGCTGACCTACCCAGTTACAACCTTTTCAGAGTTCATTTGTAATGCTTTTCAAACCCAGGGTCATTTAGCTCAAAATAAATCATTAAATGGATGAAAAATATCAAATGAAGTCAAAAAGGGTTTAAAATTGATGATGTGCCTTTGAATGGTGCATATTGAACACACAAAAAATATGGAGTTAAAATAAGTTATTAAATATGCAATCCATTTGTAATAGATAAGTTTTCGTCTGAAACCCTCATACTTCTTATGAGATTGTCCAATTTGTACTCGAAGTGCATCTAGTTTTTGCCGTAACCCTCTCAACTCTTTAGAAGTTGTTATGTGGGTGAAATTACGATGTAATGCCAAGTGACAACCTATTCAGAGTTCATTTGTAATGCTTTTCAAACCCAGGGTCATTTAGCTCAAAATAAATCATTAAATGGATGAAAAAATATCAAATGAAGTCAGAAAGGGTTGAAAATTGGTGATGTGCCTTTCAATGGTGCATACTGAACACACAAAAAGTATAAAGTTAAAATAAGTTATTAAAAATGAAATCCATTTGTAATAGATGAGTTTTCGTCCGAAACCCTGATACTTCTTATGAGATTGTCCAATTTGTACACGAAATGCATCTAGTTTTTGCCGTAACCCTATCAACTCTTTAGAAGTTGCTATGTGGGTGAAATTATGATGTAATGCTAAGTGACAACCTTTTCAGAGTTCATTTGTAATGCTTTTCAAACCCAGGATCATTTAGCTCAAAATAAATCATTAAATGGATGAAAAATATGAAACAAAGTCACAAAGGGTTGAAAATTGGTGATGTGCCTTTGGATGGTGCATATTGAACACACAAAAAGTATGGAGTTAAAATAAGTTATTAAAAATGAAATCCATTTGTAATAGATAAGTTTTCGTCTGAAACCCTCATACTTCTTATGAGATTGTCCAATTTGTACACGAAGCGCATCTAGTTTTTGCTGTAACCCTCTCAACTCTTTAGAAGTTGCTATGTGGGTGATATTTTGATGTAATGCCAAGTTACAACCTATTCAGAGTTCATTTGTAATGCTTTTCAAACCCAGGGTCAGTTAGCTCAAAATAAATCATTAAATGGATGAAAAATATCAAATGAAGTCAGAAAGGGTTGAAAATTGGTGATGTGCCTTTGAATGGTGCATATTGAACACACAAAAAGTATAAAGTTAAAATAAGTTATTAAAAATGAAATCCATTTGTAATAGATGAGTTTTCGTCCGAAACCCTCATACTTCTTATGAGATTGTCCAATTTGTACACGAAGTGCATCTAGTTTTTGCCGTAACCCTATCAACTCTTTAGAAGTTGCTATGTGGGTGAAATTATGATGTAATGCCAAGTGACAACCTTTTCAGAGTTCATTTGTAATGCTTTTCAAACCCAGGGTCATTTAACTCAAAATAAATCATTAAATGGATGAAAAATATCAAATGAAGTCAAAAAGGGTTTAAAATTGGTGATGTGCCTTGTAATGGTGCATATTGAACACACAAAAAGTATGGAGTTAAAATAAGTTATTAAAAATGAAATCCATTTGAAATAGATAAGTTTTCGTCTGAAACCCTCATACTTCTTATGAGATTGTCCAATTTGTACTCGAAGTGCATCCAGTTTTTGCCATAACCCTCGCAACTCTTTAGAAGTTTCTATGTGGGTGAAATTATGATGTAATGCCAAGTTACAACCTATTCAGAGTTCATTTGTAATGCTTTTCAAACCTAGGGTCATTTAGCTCAAAATAAATCATTAAATGGATGAAAAAAATCTAATGAAGTCAGAAAGGGTTGAAAATTGGTGATGTGCCTTTGAATGGTGCATATTGAACACACAAAAAGTATGGAGTTAAAATACGTTATTAAAAATGAAATCCATTTTTAATAGATGAGTTTTCGTCCGAAACCCTCATACTTCTTATGAGATTGTCCAATTTGTACACGAAGTGGATCCAGTTTTTGCCGTAACCCTCTCAACTCTTTAGAAGTTGCTATGTGGGTGAAATTATGATGAAATGCCATGTCACAACCTTTTCAGAGTTCATTAGTAATGCTTTTCAAACCGAGGGTCATTTAGCTCAAAATAAATCATTAAATGGATGAAAAATATCAAACGAAGTCACAAAGGGTTGAAAATTGGTGATGTGCCTTTGGATGGTGCATATTGAACACACAAAAAGTATGGAGTTAAAATAAGTTATGAAAAATGAAATCCATTTGTAATAGATAAGTTTTCGTCTGAAACCCTCATACTTCTTATGAGATTGTCCAATTTGTACACGAAGTGCATCCAGTTTTTGCCGTAACCCTCTCAACTCACTAGAAGTTTCTATGTGGGTGAAATTATGATTTAATGCCAAGTTACAACCTTTCCAGAGTTCATTTGTAATGCTTTTCGAACCCAGGGTCATCTAGCTCAAAATAAATCATTAAATGGATGAAAAATCTCAAATGAAGTGAGAAAGGGTTGAAAATCGGTGATGTGCCTTTGAATGGTGCATATTGAACACACAAAAAGTATGAAGTTAAAATAAGTTATTAAAAATGAAATCCCTTTGTAATAGATGAGTTTTCGTCCAAAACCCTCATACATCTTATGAGATTGTCCAATTTGTACACCAAGTGCAGCTAGTTTTTGCCGTAACCCTATCAACTCTTTAGAAGTTGCTATGTGGGTGAAATTATGATGTAATGCCAAGTTACAACCTATTCAGAGTTCATTTGTAATTCTTTTCAAACCCAGGGTCATTTAGCTCGAAATAAATCATTAAATGGATGAAAAATATCAAATGAAGTCAGAAAGGGTTGAAAATTGGTGATGTGCCTTTGAATGGTGCATATTGAACACACAAAAAGTATGAAGTTAAAATAAGTTATTAAAAATGAAATCTCTTTGTAATAGATGAGTTTTCGACAGAAACCATCATACTTCTTATGAGATTGTCCAATTTGTACACGAAGTGCATCCAGTTTTTTCCGTAACCCTCTCAACTCATTAGAAGTTTCTATGTGGGTGAAATTATGATTTAATGCCAAGTTACAACCTTTTCAGAGTTCATTTGTAATGCTTTTCAGACCCAGGGTCATTTAGCTCAGAATAAATCATTAAATGGAAGAAAAATATCAAATGAAGTCAGAAAGGGTTAAAAACTGGTGATGTGCCTTTTAATGGTGCATACTGAACACACAAAAAGTATAAAGTTAAAATTAGTTATTAAAAATGAAATCCATTTGTAATAAATGAGTTTTCGTCCGAAACCCTGATACTTCTTATGAGATTGTCCAATTTGTACACGAAGTGCATCTAGTTTTTGCTGTAACCCTATCAACTCTTTAGAAGTTGCTATGTGGGTGAAATTATGATGTAATGCCAAGTGACAACCTTTTCAGAGTTCATTTGTCATGCTTTTCAAACCCAGGATCATTTAGCTCAAAATAAATCATTAAATGGATGAAAAATATGAAACGAAGTCACAAAGGGTTGAAAATTGGTGATGTGCCTTTGGATGGTGCATATTGAACACACAAAAAGTATGGAGTTAAAATAAGTTATTAAAAATGAAATCCATTTGTAATAGATAAGTTTTCGTCTCAAACCCTCATACTTCTTATGAGATTGTCCAATTTGTACACGAAGCGCATCTAGTTTTTGCTATAACCCTCTCAACTCTTTAGAAGTTGCTATGTGGGTGAAATTTTGATGTAATGCCAAGTTACAACCTATTCAGAGTTCATTTGTAATGCTTTTCAAACCCAGGGTCACTTAGCTCAAAATAAATCATTAAATGGATGAAAAATATCAAATGAAGTCAGAAAGGGTTGAAAATTGGTGATGTGCCTTTGAATGGTGCATATTGAACACACAAAAAGTATAAAGTTAAAATAAGTTATTAAAAATGAAATCCATTTGTAATAGATGAGTTTTCGTCCGAAACCCTCATACTTCTTATGAGATTGTCCAATTTGTACACGAAGTGCATCTAGTTTTTGCCGTAACCCTATCAACTCTTTAGAAGTTGCTATGTGGGTGAAATTATGATGTAATTCCAAGTGACAACCTTTTCAGAGTTCATTTGTAATGCTTTTCAAACCCAGGGTCATTGAACTCAAAATAAATCATTAAATGGATGAAAAATATCAAATGAAGTCAAAAAGGGTTTAAAATTGGTGATGTGCCTTTGAATGGTGCATATTGAACACACAAAAAGTATGGAGTTAAAATAAGTTATTAAAAATGAAATCCATTTGTAATAGATAAGTTTTCGTCTGAAACCCTCATACTTCTTATGAGATTGTCCAATTTGTACTCGAAGTGCATCCAGTTTTTGCCATAACCCTCGCAACTCTTTAGAAGTTTCTATGTGGGTGAAATTATGATGTAATGCCAAGTTACAACCTATTCAGAGTTCATTTGTAATGCTTTTCAAACCCAGGGTCATTTAGCTCAAAATAAATCATTAAATGGATGAAAAAAATCTAATGAAGTCAGAAAGGGTTGAAAATTGGTGATGTGCCTTTGAATGGTGCATATTGAACACACAAAAAGTATGGAGTTAAAATACGTTATTAAAAATGAAATCCATTTTTAATAGATGAGTTTTCGTCCGAAACCCTCATACTTCTTATGAGATTATCCAATTTGTACACGAAGTGCATCCAGTTTTTGCCGTAACCCTCTCAACTCTTTAGAAGTTGCTATGTGGGTGAAATTATGATGAAATGCCAAGTCACAACCTTTTCAGAGTTCATTAGTAATGCTTTTCAAACCCAGGGTCATTTAGCTCAAAATAAATCATTAAATGGATGAAAAATATCAAACGAAGTCACAAAGGGTTGAAAATTGGTGATGTGCCTTTGGATGGTGCATATTGAACACACAAAAAGTATGGAGTTAAAATAAGTTATGAAAAATGAAATCCATTTGTAATAGATAAGTTTTCGTCTGAAACCCTCATACTTCTTATGAGATTGTCCAATTTGTACACGAAGTGCATCCAGTTTTTGCCGTAACCCTCTCAACTCATTAGAAGTTTCTATGTGGGTGAAATTATGATTTAATGCCAAGTTACAACCTTTTCAGAGTTCATTTGTAATGCTTTTCGAACCCAGGGTCATCTAGCTCAAAATAAATCATTAAATGGATGAAAAATATCAAATGAAGTGAGAAAGGGTTGAAAATCGGTGATGTGCCTTTGAATGGTGCATATTGAACACACAAAAAGTATGAAGTTAAAATAAGTTATTAAAAATGAAATCCCTTTGTAATAGATGAGTTTTCGTCCGAAACCCTCATACATCTTATGAGATTGTCCAATTTGTACACCAAGTGCATCTAGTTTTTGCCGTAACCCTATCAACTCTTTAGAAGTTGATATGTGGGTGAAATTATGATGTAATGCCAAGTTACAACCTATTCAGAGTTCATTTGTAATTCTTTTCAAACCCAGGGTTATTTAGCTCAAAATAAATCATTAAATGGATGAAAAATATCAAATGAAGTCAGAAAGGGTTGAAAATTGGTGATGTGCCTTTGAATGGTGCATATTGAACACACAAAAAGTATGAAGTTAAAATAAGTTATTAAAAATGAAATCTCTTTGTAATAGATGAGTTTTCGACAGAAACCATCATACTTCTTATGAGATTGTCCAATTTGTACACGAAGTGCATCCAGTTTTTTCCGTAGCCCTCTCAACTCATTAAAAGTTTCTATGTGGGTGAAATTATGATTTAATGCCAAGTTACAACCTTTTCAGAGTTCATTTGTAATGCTTTTCAAACCCAGGGTCATGTAGCTCAGAATAAATCATTAAATGGATGAAAAATAGCAAATGAAGTCAGAAAGGGTTAAAAATTGGTGATGTGCCTTTGAATGGTGCATATTGAACACACAAAAAGTATGAAGTTAAAATAAGTTATTAAAAATGAAATCCCTTTGTAATAGATGAGTTTTCGTCCGAAACCCTCATACTTCTTATGAGATTGCCCAATTTGTACACGAAGTGCATCCAGTTTTTGCCGTAACCCTCTCAACTCTTTAGAAGTTGCTATGTGGGTGAAATTATGATGAAATGCCAAGTGACAACCTTTTCAGAGTTCATTAGTAATGCTTTTCAAACCGAGGGTCATTTAGCTCAAAATAAATCATTAAATGGATGAAAAATATCAAATGAAGTCAGAAACGGTTAAAAATTGGTGATGTGCCTTTGAATGGTGCATATTGAACACACAAAAAGTATGAAGTTAAAATAAGTTATTAAAAATGAAATCCCTTTGTAATAGATGAGTTTTCGTCCGAACCCATCACACTTCTTATGAGATTGTCCAATTTGTACACGAAGTGCATCCAGTTTTTGGCGTAACCCTATCAACTCTTTATAAGTTGCTATGTGGGTGAAATTATGATGACCTACCAAGTTAAAACCTTTTCAGAGTTCATTTGTAATGCTTTCCAAACCCAGGGTCAATTAGCTCAAAATAAATCATTAAATAGATGTAAAATATCAAATGAAGTCAGAAAGGGTTGAAAATTGGTGAGTTGCCTTTGAATGGTGCATATTGAACACCAAAAAATTATGGAGTGAAAATAAGTTATTAAAAATGAAATCCCTTTGTAATAGATGAGTTTTCGTCCGTAACCCTCATACTTCTTATGAGATTGTCCAATTTGTACACGAAGTGCATCTAGTTTTTGCCGTAACCCTCTCAACTCTTTAGAAGTTGCTATGTGGGTGAAATTATGATGTAATGCGAAGTTACAACCTATTCAGAGTTCATTTGTAATGCTTTTCAAACCCAGGGTCATTTAGCTCAAAATAAATCATTAAATCGATGAAAAATATCAAATGAAGTCAGAAAGGATTGAAAATTGGATATGTGCCTTTGAATGGTGCATATTGAACACAAAAAAATATGAAGTTAACATCAGTTATTAAAAATGAAATCCATTTGTAATAGATGAGTTTTCGTCCGAAACCCTCATACTTCTTATGAGATTGTCCAATTTGTACACGAAGTGCATCCAGTTTTTGTCGTAACCCTATCAACTCTATAGAAGTTGCTATGTGGGTGAAATTATGATGTAATGCCAAGTGACAAGCTATTCAGAGTTCATTTGTAATGCTTTTCAAACCTAGGGCCATTTAGCTAAAAATAAATCATTAAATGGATGAAAAATATCAAATGAAGTCAGAAAGGGTTGAAAATTGGTGATGTGCCTTTGAATGGTGCATATTTAACACACAAAAAGTATGAAGTTAAAATAAGTTATTAAAAATGAAATCCCTTTGTAATAGATGAATTTTCGTCCGAAATCCTCATACTTCTTCTGAGATTGTCCAATTTGTACACGAAGTGCATCTAGTTTTTGCCGTAACCCTCTCAACTCTTTAGAAGTTGCTATGTGGGTGAAATTTTGATGTAATGCCAAGTTACAACCTATTCAGAGTTCATTTGTAATGCTTTTCAAACCCAGGGTCATTTAGCTCAAAATAAATCATTAAATGGATGAAAAATATCAAATGATGTCAGAAAGGGTTGAAAATTGGTTATGTGCCTTTGAATGGTGCATATTGAACACACAAAAAGTATGAATTTAAAATAAGTTATTAAAAATGAAATCCCTTTGTAATAGATGAGTTTTCGTCTGAAACCCTCATACTTCTTATGAGATTGTCCAATTTGTACACGAAGTGCATATAGTTTTTGCCGTAACCCTCTCAACTCTTTAGAAGTTGCTATGTGGGTGAAATTATGAGGTAATGCCAAGTTACAACCTATTCAGAGTTCATTTGTAATGCTTGTCAAACCCAGGGTCATTTAGCTCAAAATAAATCATTAAATGGATGAAAAATATCAAATGAAGTCAGAAATGATTGAAAATTGGTGATGTGCCTTTGAATGGTGCATATTGAACACACAAAAAGTATGAAGTTAAAATAAGTTATTAAAAATGAAATCCATTTGTAATAGATGAGTTTTCGTCCGAAACCCTCATACTTGAGATTGTCCAATTTGTACACGAAGTGCATCTAGTTTTTGTCGTAACCCTATCAACTCTATAGAAGTTTCTATGTGGGTGAAATTATGATCTAATGCCAAGTGACAACCTATTCAGAGTTCATTTGTAATGCTTTTCAAACCTAGGGCCATTTAGCTCAAAATAAATCATTAAATGGATGAAAAATATCAAATGAAGTCAGAAAGGGTTGAAAATTGGTGATGTGCCTTTTGAATGGTGAATATTCAACACACAAAAAGTATGAAGTTAAAATAAGTTATTAAAAATGAAATCCCTTTGTAATAGATGAGTTTTCGTCCGAAATGCTCATACTTATGAGATTGTCCAATTTGTACACGAAGTGCATCCAGCTTTTGCCGTAACCCTCTCAACTCATTAGAAGTTTCTATGTGGGTGAAATGATGATTTAATGCCAAGTTACAACCTTTTCAGAGATCATTTGTAATGCTTTTCAAACCCAGGGTCATTTAGCTAATCATAAATCATTAAATGGATGAAAAATATCACATGAAGTCAGAAAGGGTTGAAAATTGGTGATGTGCCTTTGAATGGTGCATATTGAACACACAAAAAGTATGAAGTTAAAATAAGTTATTAAAAATGAAATCCATTTGTAATAGATGAGTTTTCGTCCGAAACCCTCATACTTGAGATTGTCCAATTTGTACACGAAGTGCATCTAGTTTTTGTCGTAACCCTATCAACTCTATAGAAGTTTCTATGTGGGTGAAATTATGATCTAATGCCAAGTGACAACCTATTCAGAGTTCATTTGTAATGCTTTTCAAACCTAGGGCCATTTAGCTCAAAATAAATCATTAAATGGATGAAAAATATCAAATGAAGTCAGAAAGGGTTGAAAATTGGTGATGTGCCTTTTGAATGGTGAATATTGAACACACAAAAAGTATGAAGTTAAAATAAGTTATTAAAAATGAAATCCCTTTGTAATAGATGAGTTTTCGTCCGAAATGCTCATACTTATGAGATTGTCCAATTTGTACACGAAGTGCATCCAGCTTTTGCCGTAACCCTCTCAACTCATTAGAAGTTTCTATGTGGGTGAAATGATGATTTAATGCCAAGTTACAACCTTTTCAGAGATCATTTGTAATGCTTTTCAAACCCAGGGTCATTTAGCTAATCATAAATCATTAAATGGATGAAAAATATCAGATGAAGTCAGAAAGGGTTGAAAATTGGTGATGTGCCTTTGAATGGTGCATATTGAACGCACAAAAAGTATGAAGTTAAAATAAGTTATTTAAAATTAAATCCCTTTGTAATAGACGAGTTTTCGTCCGAAACCATCATACTTCTTATGAGATTGTCCAATTTGTACACGAAGTGCATCTAGTTTTTGCCGTAACCCTATCAAGTCTTTATAATTTGCTATGTGGGTGAAACTGTGATGACCTACCAAGTTACAACCTTTTCAGAGTTCATTTGTAATGCTTTTCAAACCTAGGGTCATTTAGCTCAAAATAAATCATTAAATGGACCAAAAATATCAAATGAAGTCAGAAAGGGTTGAAAAATGGTGAGTTGCCTTTGAATGGTGCATATTGAAAACCAATAAATTATGGAGTGAAAATAAGTTATTAAAAATGAAATCCCTTTGTAATAGATGAGTTTTCGTCCGTAACCCTCATACTTCTTATGAGATTGTCCAATTTGTACACGAAGTGCATCTAGTTTTTGCCGATCCCTCTCAACTCTTTAGAAGTTGCTATGTGGGTGAAATTATGATGTGATGCCAAGTTACAACCTATTCAGAGTTCACTTGTAATGCTTTTCAAACCCAGGGTCATTTAACTCAAAATAAATCATTAAATGGATGAAAAATATCAAATGAAGTCAGAAAGGGTTGAAAATTGGTGATGTGCCTTTGAATGGTTCATATTGAACACACAAAAAGTATTAAGTTAAAATAAGTTATTAAAAATGAAATCCCTTTGTAATAGATGAGTTTTCGTCCGAAATCCTCATACTTCTTATGAGATTGTCCAATTTATACACGAAGTGCATCCAGTTTTTGCCGTAACCCTCTCAACTCATTAGAAGTTTCTATGTGGGTGAAATTATGATTTAATGCCAAGTTACAACCTTTTCAGAGTTCATTTGTAATGCTTTTCAAACCCAGGGTCATTTAGCTCAAAATAAATCATTAAATGGATGAAAAATATCAAATGAAGTCAGAAAGGGTTGAAAATTGGTGATGTGCCTTTGAATGGTGCATATTGAACACACAAAAAGAATGAAGTGAAAAAAAGTTATTAAAAATGAAATCCCTTTGTAATAGATGAGTTTTCGTCCGAAACCGTCATACTTCTTATGAGATTGTCCAATTTGTACACGAAGTGCATCCAGTTTTTGCCGTAACCCTATCAACTCTTTATAAGTTGCTTTGTGGGTGAAATTATGATGACCTACCAAGTTACAACCTTTTCAGAGTTCATTTGTAATGCTTTTCAAACCGAGGGTCATTTAGCTCAAAATAAATCATTAAATGGACGAAAAATATCAAATGAAGTCAGAAAGGGTTGAAAAATGGTGAGTTGCCTTTGAATGGTGCATATTGAACACCAAATAATTATGGAGTGAAAATAAGTTATTAAAAATGAAATCCCTTTGTAATAGATGAGTTTTCGTCCGTAACCCTCATACTTCTTATGAGATTGTCCAATTTGTACACGTAGTGCATCTAGTTTTTGCCATAACCCTCTCAACTCTTTAGAAGTTGCTATGTGGGTGAAATTATGATGGAATGCCAAGTTACAACCTATTCAGAGTTCATTTGTAATGCTTTTTAAACCCAGGGTCATTTAAGTCAAAATAAATCATTAAATGGATGAAAAATATCAAATGAAGTCAGAAAGGATTGAAAATTGGTGATGTGACTTTGAATGGTTCATATTGAACACACAAAAAGTATGAAGTTAAAATAAGTTATTAAAAATGAAATCCCTTTGTAATAGATGAGTTTTCGTCCGAAATCCTCATACTTCTTATGAGATTGTCCAATTTGTACACGAAGTGCATCCAGTTTTTGCAGTAACCCTCTCAACTCATTAGAAGTTTCTATGTGGGTGAAATTATGATTTAATGCCAAGTTACAACCTTTTCAGAGTTCATTTGTAATGCTTTTCAAACCCAGGGTCATTTAGCTCAAAATAAATCATTAAATGGATGAAAAATATCAAATGAAGTCAGAAAGGGTTGAAAATTGGTGATGTGCCTTTGAATGGTGCATATTGAACACACAAAAAGTATGAAGTGAAAATAAATTATTAAAAATGAAATCCCTTTGTAATAGATGAGTTTTCGTCCGAAACCATCATACTTTTTATGAGATTGTCCAATTTGTACACAAAGTGCATCCAGTTTTTGCCGTAACCCTATCAACTCTTTATAAGTTGCTATGTGGGTGAAATTATGATGACCTACCAAGTTACAACCTTTTCAGAGTTCATTTGTAATGCTTTTCAAACCGAGGGTCATTTAGCTTAAAATAAATCATTAAATGGACGAAAAATATCAAATGAAGTCAGAAAGGGTTGAAAAATGGTGAGTTGCCATTGACTGGTGCATATTGAACACCAAATAATTACGGAGTGAAAATAAGTTATTAAAAATGAAATCCCTTTGTACTAGATGAGTTTTTGTCCGTAACCCTCATACTTCTTATGAGACTGTCCAATTTGTACACGAAGTGCATCTAGTTTTTGCCGTAACCCTCTCAACTCTTTAGAAGTTGCTATGTGGGTGAAATTATGATGTAATGCCAAGTATAACCTATTCAGAGTTCATTTGTAATGCTTTTCAAACCCAGGGTCATTTAGCTCAAAATAAATCATTAAATGGATGAAAAATATCAAATGAAGTCAGAAAGGGTTGAAAATTGGTGATGTGCCTTTGAATGGTTCATATTGAACACACAAAAAGTATGAAGTTAAAATAAGTTATTAAAAATGAAATCCCTTTGTAATAGATGAGTTTTCGTCCGAAATCCTCATACTTCTTATGAGATTGTCCAATTTGTACACGAAGTGCATCCAGTTTTTGCCGTAACCCTCTCAACTCATTAGAAGTTTCTATGTGGGTGAAATTATGATTTAATGCCAAGTTACAACCTTTTCAGAGTTCATTTGTAATGCTTTTCAAACCCAGGGTCATTTAGCTCAAAATAAATCATTAAATGGATGAAAAATATCAAATGAAGTCAGAAAGGGTTGAAAATTGGTGATGTGCCTTTGAATGGTGCATATTGAACACACAAAAAGTATGAAGTGAAAATAAGTTATTAAAAATGAAATCCCTTTGTAATAGATGAGTTTTTGTCCGAAACCGTCATACTTCTTATGAGATTGTCCAATTTGTACACGAAGTGCATCCAGTTTTTGCCGTAACCCTATCAACTCTTTATAAGTTGCTTTGTGGGTGAAATTATGATGACCTACCAAGTTACAACCTTTTCAGAGTTCATTTGTAATGCTTTTCAAACCGAGGGTCATTTAGCTCAAAATAAATCATTAAATGGACGAAAAATATCAAATGAAGTCAGAAAGGGTTGAAAAATGGTGAGGTGCCTTTGAATGGTGCATATTGAACACCAAATAATTATGGAGTGAAAATAAGTTATTAAAAATGAAATCCCTTTGTAATAGATGAGTTTTCGTCCGTAACCCTCATACTTCTTATGAGATTGTCCAATTTGTACACGAAGTGCATCTAGTTTTTGCCATAACCCTCTCAACTCTTTAGAAGTTGCTATGTGGGTGAAATTATGATGGAATGCCAAGTTACAACCTATTCAGAGTTCATTTGTAATGCTTTTTAAACCCAGGGTCATTTAAGTCAAAATAAATCATTAAATGGATGAAAAATATCAAATGAAGTCAGAAAGGGTTGAAAATTGGTGATGTGCCTTTGAATGGTTCATATTGAACACACAAAAAGTATGAAGTTAAAATAAGTTATTAAAAATGAAATCCCTTTGTAATAGATGAGTTTTCGTCCGAAATCCTCATACTTCTTATGAGATTGTCCAATTTGTACACGAAGTGCATCCAGTTTTTGCAGTAACCTTCTCAAATCATTAGAAGTTTCTATGTGGGTGAAATTATGATTTAATGCCAAGTTACAACCTTTTCAGAGTTCATTTGTAATGCTTTTCAAACCCAGGGTCATTTAGCTCAAAATAAATCATTAAATGGATGAAAAATATCAAATGAAGTCAGAAAGGGTTGAAAATTGGTGATGTGCCTTTGAATGGTGCATATTGAACACACAAAAAGTATGAAGTGAAAATAAATTATTAAAAATGAAATCCCTTTGTAATAGATGAGTTTTCGTCCGAAACCATCATACTTTTTATGAGATTGTCCAATTTGTACACAAAGTGCATCCAGTTTTTGCCATAACCCTATCAACTCTTTATAAGTTGCTATGTGGGTGAAATTATGATGACCTACCAAGTTACAACCTTTTCAGAGTTCATTTGTAATGCTTTTCAAACCGAGGGTCATTTAGCTTAAAATAAATCATTAAATGGACGAAAAATATCAAATGAAGTCAGAAAGGGTTGAAAAATGGTGAGTTGCCATTGAATGGTGCATATTGAACACCAAATAATTATGGAGTGAAAATAAGTTATTAAAAATGAAATCCCTTTGTACTAGATGAGTTTTTGTCCGTAACCCTCATACTTCTTATGAGACTGTCCAATTTGTACACGAAGTGCATCTAGTTTTTGTCGTAACCCTCTCAACTCTTTAGAAGTTGCTATGTGGGTGAAATTATGATGTAATGCCAAGTATAACCTATTCAGAGTTCATTTGTAATGCTTTTCAAACCCAGGGTCATTTAGCTCAAAATAAATAATTAAATGGATGAAAAATATCAAATGAAGTCAGAAAGGGTTGAAAATTGGTGATGTGCCTTTGAATGGTTCATATTGAACACACAAAAAGTATGAAGTTAAAATAAGTTATTAAAAATGAAATCCCTTTGTAATAGATGAGTTTTCGTCCGAAATCCTCATACTTCTTATGAGATTGTCCAATTTGTACACGAAGTGCATCCAGTTTTTGCAGTAACCCTCTCAACTCATTAGAAGTTTCTATGTGGGTGAAATTATGATTTAATGCCAAGTTACAACCTTTCAGAGTTCATTTGTAATGCTTTTCAAACCCAGGGTCATTTAGCTCAAAATAAATCATTAAATGGATGAAAAATATCAAATGAAGTCAGAAAGGGTTGAAAATTGGTGATGTGCCTTTGAATGGTGCATATTGAACACACAAAAAGTATGAAGTGAAAATAAATTATTAAAAATGAAATCCCTTTGTAATAGATGAGTTTTCGTCCGAAACCATCATACTTTTTATGAGATTGTCCAATTTGTACACAAAGTGCATCCAGTTTTTGCCGTAACCCTATCAACTCTTTATAAGTTGCTATGTGGGTGAAATTATGATGACCTACCAAGTTACAACCTTTTCAGAGTTCATTTGTAATGCTTTTCAAACCGAGGGTCATTTAGCTTAAAATAAATCATTAAATGGACGAAAAATATCAAATGAAGTCAGAAAGGGTTGAAAAATGGTGAGTTGCCATTGAATGGTGCATATTGAACACCAAATAATTATGGAGTGAAAATAAGTTTTTAAAAATGAAATCCCTTTGTACTAGATGAGTTTTTGTCCGTAACCCTCATACTTCTTATGAGACTGTCCAATTTGTACACGAAGTGCATCTAGTTTTTGCCGTAACCCTCTCAACTCTTTAGAAGTTGCTATGTGGGTGAAATTATGATGTAATGCCAAGTATAACCTATTCAGAGTTCATTTGTAATGCTTTTCAAACCCAGGGTCATTTAGCTCAAAATAAATCATTAAATGGATGAAAAATATCAAATGAAGTCAGAAAGGGCTGAAAATTGGTGATGTGCCTTTGAATGGTTCATATTGAACACACAAAAAGTATGAAGTTAAAATAAGTTATTAAAAATGAAATCCCTTTGTAATAGATGAGTTTTCGTCCGAAATCCTCATACTTCTTATGAGATTGTCCAATTTGTACACGAAGTGCATCCAGTTTTTGCCGTAACCCTCTCAACTCATTAGAAGTTTCTATGTGGGTGAAATTATGATTTAATGCCAATTTACAACCTTTTCAGAGTTCATTTGTCATGCTTTTCAAACGCAGGGTCATTTAGCTCAAAATAAATCATTAAATGGATGAAAAATATCAAATGAAGTCAGAAAGGGTTGAAAATTGGTGATGTGCCTTTGAATGGTGCATATTGAACACACAAAAAGTATGAAGTGAAAATAAGTTATTAAAAATGAAATCCCTTTGTAATAGATGAGTTTTCGTCCGAAACCGTCATACTTCTTATGAGATTGTCCAATTTGTACACGAAGTGCATCCAGTTTTTGCCGTAACCCTATCAACTCTTTATAAGTTGCTTTGTGGGTGAAATTATGATGACCTACCAAGTTACAACCTTTTCAGAGTTCATTTGTAATGCTTTTCAAACCCAGGGTCATTTAGCTCAAAATATATCATTAAATGGATGAAAAATATCAAATGAAGTCAGAAAGGGTTGAAAATTGGTGATGTGCCTTTGAATGGTGCATATTGAACACACAAAAAGTATGAAGTGAAAATAAATTATTAAAAATGAAATCCCTTTGTAATAGATGAGTTTTCGTCCGAAACCATCATACTTTTTATGAGATTGTCCAATTTGTACACAAAGTGCATCCAGTTTTTGCCGTAACCCTATCAACTCTTTATAAGTTGCTATGTGGGTGAAATTATGATGACCTACCAAGTTACAACCTTTTCAGAGTTCATTTGTAATGCTTTTCAAACCGAGGGTCATTTAGCTCAAAATAAATCATTAAATGGATGAAAAATATCAAATGAAGTCAGAAAGGGTTGAAAATTGGTGATGTGCCTTTGAATGGTGCATATTGAACACACAAATAATTATGGAGTGAAAATAAGTTATTAAAAATGAAATCCCTTTGTAATAGATGAGTTTTTCGTCCGTAACCCTCATACTTCTTATGAGACTTGTCCAATTTGTACACGAAGTGCATCTAGTTTTTGCCGTAACCCTCTCAACTCATTAGAAGTTTCTATGTGGGTGAAATTATGATTTAATGCCAAGTTACAACCTTTTCAGAGTTCATTTGTAATGCTTTTCAAACCCAGGGTCATTTAGCTCAAAATAAATCATTAAATGGATGAAAAATATCAAATGAAGTCAGAAAGGGTTGAAAATTGGTGATGTGCCTTTGAATGGTGCATATTGAACACACAAAAAGTATGAAGTGAAAATAAGTTATTAAAAATGAAATCCCTTTGTAATAGATGAGTTTTCGTCCGAAACCATCATACTTTTTATGAGATTGTCCAATTTGTACACAAAGTGCATCCAGTTTTTGCCGTAACCCTATCAACTCTTTATAAGTTGCTATGTGGGTGAAATTATGATGACCTACCAAGTTACAACCTTTTCAGAGTTCATTTGTAATGCTTTTCAAACCGAGGGTCATTTAGCTTAAAATAAATCATTAAATGGACGAAAAATATCAAATGAAGTCAGAAAGGGTTGAAAAATGGTGAGTTGCCATTGAATGGTGCATATTGAACACCAAATAATTATGGAGTGAAAATAAGTTATTAAAAATGAAATCCCTTTGTACTAGATGAGTTTTTGTCCGTAACCCTCATACTTCTTATGAGACTGTCCAATTTGTACACGAAGTGCATCTAGTTTTTGCCGTAACCCTCTCAACTCTTTAGAAGTTGCTATGTGGGTGAAATTATGATGTAATGCTAAGTATAACCTATTCAGAGTTCATTTGTAATGCTTTTCAAACCCAGGGTCATTTAGCTCAAAATAAATCATTAAATGGATGAAAAATATCAAATGAAGTCAGAAAGGGTTGAAAATTGGTGATGTGCCTTTGAATGGTGCATATTGAACACACAAAAAGTATGAAGTGAAAATAAATTATTAAAAATGAAATCCCTTTGTAATAGATGAGTTTTCGTCCGAAATCCTCATACTTCTTATGAGATTGTCCAATTTGTACACGAAGTGCATCAAGTTTTTGCCGTAACCCTCTCAACTCATTAGAAGTTTCTATGTGGGTGAAATTATGATTTAATGCCAAGTTACAACCTTTTCAGAGTTCATTTGTAATGCTTTTCAAACGCAGGGTCATTTAGCTCAAAATAAATCATTAAATGGATGAAAAATATCAAATGAAGTCAGAAAGGGTTGAAAATTGGTGATGTGCCTTTGAATGGTGCATATTGAACACACAAAAAGTATGAAGTGAAAATAAGTTATTAAAAATGAAATCCCTTTGTAATAGATGAGTTTTCGTCCGAAACCGTCATACTTCTTATGAGATTGTCCAATTTGTACACGAAGTGCATCCAGTTTTTGCCGTAACCCTATCAACTCTTTATAAGTTGCTTTGTGGGTGAAATTATGATGACCTACCAAGTTACAACCTTTTCAGAGTTCATTTGTAATGCTTTTCAAACCCAGGGTCATTTAGCTCAAAATAAATCATTAAATGGATGAAAAATATCAAATGAAGTCAGAAAGGGTTGAAAATTGGTGATGTGCCTTTGAATGGTGCATATTGAACACACAAAAAGTATGAAGTGAAAATAAATTATTAAAAATGAAATCCCTTTGTAATAGATGAGTTTTCGTCCGAAACCATCATACTTTTTATGAGATTGTCCAATTTGTACACAAAGTGCATCCAGTTTTTGCCGTAACCCTATCAACTCTTTATAAGTTGCTATGTGGGTGAAATTATGATGACCTACCAAGTTACAACCTTTTCAGAGTTCATTTGTAATGCTTTTCAAACCGAGGGTCATTTAGCTTAAAATAAATCATTAAATGGACGAAAAATATCAAATGAAGTCAGAAAGGGTTGAAAAATTGGTGAGTTGCCATTGAATGGTGCATATTGAACACCAAATAATTATGGAGTGAAAATAAGTTATTAAAAATGAAATCCCTTTGTACTAGATGAGTTTTCGTCCGTAACCCTCATACTTCTTATGAGACTGTCCAATTTGTACACGAAGTGCATCTAGTTTTTGCCGTAACCCTCTCAACTCTTTAGAAGTTGCTATGTGGGTGAAATTATGATGTAATGCCAAGTTACAACCTATTCAGAGTTCATTTGTAATGCTTTTCAAACCCAGGGTCATTTAGCTCAAAATAAATCATTAAATGGATGAAAAATATCAAATGAAGTCAGAAAGGGTTGAAAATTGGTGATGTGCCTTTGAATGGTTCATATTGAACACACAAAAAGTATGAAGTTAAAATAAGTTATTAAAAATGAAATCCCTTTGTAATAGATGAGTTTTCGTCCGAAATCCTCATACTTCTTATGAGATTGTCCAATTTGTACACGAAGTGCATCCAGTTTTTGCCGTAACCCTCTCAACTCATTAGAAGTTTCTATGTGGGTGAAATTATGATTTAATGCCAAGTTACAACATTTTCAGAGTTCATTTGTAATGCTTTTCAAACCCAGGGTCATTTAGCTCAAAATAAATCATTAAATGGATGAAAAATATCAAATGAAGTCAGAAAGGGTTGAAAATTGGTGATGTGCCTTTGAATGGTGCATATTGAACACACAAAAAGTATGAAGTGAAAATAAGTTATTAAAAATGAAATCCCTTTGTAATAGATGAGTTTTCGTCCGAAACCGTCATACTTCTTATGAGATTGTCCAATTTGTACACGAAGTGCATCCAGTTTTTGCCGTAACCCTATCAACTCTTTATAAGTTGCTATGTGGGTGAAATTATGATGACCTACCAAGTTACAACCTTTTCAGAGTTCATTTGTAATGCTTTTCAAACCCAGGGTCATTTAGCTCAAAATAAATCATTAAATGGATGAAAAATATCAAATGAAGTCAGAAAGGGTTGAAAATTGGTGATGTGCCTTTGAATGGTGCATATTGAACACACAAAAAGTATGAAGTGAAAATAAGTTATTAAAAATGAAATCCCTTTGTAATAGATGAGTTTTCGTCCGAAACCCTCATACTTCTTATGAGATTGTCCAATTTGTACACGAAGTGCATCCAGTTTTTGCCGTAACCCTATCAACTCTTTATAAGTTGCTATGTGGGTGAAATTATGATGACCTACCAAGTTACAACCTTTTCAGAGTTCATTTGTAATGCTTTTCAAACCGAGGGTCATTTAGCTCAAAATAAATCATTAAATGGACTGAAAAATATCAAATGAAGTCAGAAAGGGTTGAAAAATTGGTGAGGTGCCTTTGAATGGTGCATATTGAACACCAAATAATTATGGAGTGAAAATAAGTTATTAAAAATGAAATCCCTTTGTAATAGATGAGTTTTCGTCCGTAACCCTCATACTTCTTATGAGATTGTCCAATTTGTACACGAAGTGCATCTAGTTTTTGCCGTAACCCTCTCAACTCTTTAGAAGTTGCTATGTGGGTGAAATTATGATGTAATGCCAAGTTACAACCTATTCAGAGTTCATTTGTAATGCTTTTCAAACCCAGGGTCATTTAGCTCAAAATAAATCATTAAATGGATGAAAAATATCAAATGAAGTCAGAAAGGGTTGAAAATTGGTGATGTGCCTTTGAATGGTTCATATTGAACACACAAAAAGTATGAAGTTAAAATAAGTTATTAAAAATGAAATCCCTTTGTAATAGATGAGTTTTCGTCCGAAATCCTCATACTTCTTATGAGATTGTCCAATTTGTACACGAAGTGCATCCAGTTTTTGCCGTAACCCTCTCAACTCATTAGAAGTTTCTATGTGGGTGAAATTATGATTTAATGCCAAGTTACAACCTTTTCAGAGTTCATTTGTAATGCTTTTCAAACCCAGGGTCATTTAGCTCAAAATAAATCATTAAATGGATGAAAAATATCAAATGAAGTCAGAAAGGGTTGAAAATTGGTGATGTGCCTTTGAATGGTGCATATTGAACACACAAAAAGTATGAAGTGAAAATAAGTTATTAAAAATGAAATCCCTTTGTAATAGATGAGTTTTCGTCCGAAACCATCATACTTCTTATGAGATTGTCCAATTTGTACACGAAGTGCATCCAGTTTTTGCCGTAACCCTATCAACTCTTTATAAGTTGCTATGTGGGTGAAATTATGATGACCTACCAAGTTACAACCTTTTCAGAGTTCATTTGTAATGCTTTTCAAACCGAGGGTCATTTAGCTCAAAATAAATCATTAAATGGATGAAAAATATCAAATGAAGTCAGAAAGGGTTGAAAAATTGGTGAGTTGCCATTGAATGGTGCATATTGAACACCAAATAATTATGGAGTGAAAATAAGTTATTAAAAATGAAATCCCTTTGTAATAGATGAGTTTTCGTCCGTAACCCTCATACTTCTTATGAGATTGTCCAATTTGTACACGAAGTGCATCTAGTTTTTGCCGTAACCCTCTCAACTCTTTAGAAGTTGCTATGTGGGTGAAATTATGATGTAATGCCAAGTTACAACCTATTCAGAGTTCATTTGTAATGCTTTTCAAACCCAGGGTCATTTAGCTCAAAATAAATCATTAAATGGATGAAAAATATCAAATGAAGTCAGAAAGGGTTGAAAATTGGTGATGTGCCTTTGAATGGTTCATATTGAACACACAAAAAGTATGAAGTTAAAATAAGTTATTAAAAATGAAATCCCTTTGTAATAGATGAGTTTTCGTCCGAAATCCTCATACTTCTTATGAGATTGTCCAATTTGTACACGAAGTGCATCCAGTTTTTGCCGTAACCCTCTCAACTCATTAGAAGTTTCTATGTGGGTGAAATTATGATTTAATGCCAAGTTACAACCTTTTCAGAGTTCATTTGTAATGCTTTTCAAACCCAGGGTCATTTAGCTCAAAATAAATCATTAAATGGATGAAAAATATCAAATGAAGTCAGAAAGGGTTGAAAATTGGTGATGTGCCTTTGAATGGTGCATATTGAACACACAAAAAGTATGAAGTGAAAATAAATTATTAAAAATGAAATCCCTTTGTAATAGATGAGTTTTCGTCCGAAACCATCATACTTTTTATGAGATTGTCCAATTTGTACACAAAGTGCATCCAGTTTTTGCCGTAACCCTATCAACTCTTTATAAGTTGCTATGTGGGTGAAATTATGATGACCTACCAAGTTACAACCTTTTCAGAGTTCATTTGTAATGCTTTTCAAACCGAGGGTCATTTAGCTCAAAATAAATCATTAAATGGACTGAAAAATATCAAATGAAGTCAGAAAGGGTTGAAAAATGGTGAGTTGCCTTGAATGGTGCATATTGAACACCAAATAATTATGGAGTGAAAATAAGTTATTAAAAATGAAATCCCTTTGTACTAGATGAGTTTTTCGTCCGTAACCCTCATACTTCTTATGAGACTTGTCCAATTTGTACACGAAGTGCATCTAGTTTTTGCCGTAACCCTCTCAACTCTTTAGAAGTTGCTATGTGGGTGAAATTATGATGTAATGCCAAGTTACACCCTATTCAGAGTTCGTTTGTAATGCTTTTCAAACCCAGGGTCATTTAGCTCAAAATAAATCATTAAATGGATGAAAAATATCAAATGAAGTCAGAAAGGGTTGAAAATTGGTGATGTGCCTTTGAATGGTGCATATTGAACACACAAAAAGTATGAAGTTAAAATAAGTTATTAAAAATGAAATCCCTTTGTAATAGATGAGTTTTCGTCCGAAATCCTCATACTTCTTATGAGATTGTCCAATTTGTACACGAAGTGCATCCAGTTTTTGCCGTAACCCTCTCAACTCTTTAGAAGTTGCTATGTGGGTGAAATTATGATGTAATGCCAAGTTACAACCTTTTCAGAGTTCATTTGTAATGCTTTTCAAACCCAGGGTCATTTAGCTCAAAATAAATCATTAAATGGATGAAAAATATCAAATGAAGTCAGAAAGGGTTGAAAATTGGTGATGTGCCTTTGAATGGTGCATATTGAACACACAAAAAGTATGAAGTGAAAATAAGTTATTAAAAATGAAATCCCTTTGTAATAGATGAGTTTTCGTCCGAAACCCTCATACTTCTTATGAGATTGTCCAATTTGTACACGAAGTGCATCCAGTTTTTGCCGTAACCCTATCAACTCTTTATAAGTTGCTATGTGGGTGAAATTATGATGACCTACCAAGTTACAACCTTTTCAGAGTTCATTTGTAATGCTTTTCAAACCCAGGGTCATTTAGCTCAAAATAAATCATTAAATGGATGAAAAATATCAAATGAAGTCAGAAAGGGTTGAAAATTGGTGATGTGCCTTTGAATGGTGCATATTGAACACACAAAAAGTATGAAGTTAAAATAAGTTATTAAAAATGAAATCCCTTTGTAATAGATGAGTTTTCGTCCGAAACCATCATACTTCTTATGAGATTGTCCAATTTGTACACGAAGTGCATCCAGTTTTTGCCATAACCCTATCAACTCTTTATAAGTTGCTATGTGGGTGAAATTATGATGACCTACCAAGTTACAACCTTTTCAGAGTTCATTTGTAATGCTTTTCAAACCGAGGGTCATTTAGCTCAAAATAAATCATTAAATGGATGAAAAATATCAAATGAAGTCAGAAAGGGTTGAAAATTGGTGAGTTGCCTTTGAATGGTGCATATTGAACACACAAATAATTATGGAAGTGAAAATAAGTTATTAAAAATGAAATCCCTTTGTAATAGATGAGTTTTCGTCCGTAACCCTCATACTTCTTATGAGATTGTCCAATTTGTACACGAAGTGCATCTAGTTTTTGCCGTAACCCTCTCAACTCTTTAGAAGTTGCTATGTGGGTGAAATTATGATGTAATGCCAAGTTACAACCTATTCAGAGTTCATTTGTAATGCTTTTCAAACCCAGGGTCATTTAGCTCAAAATAAATCATTAAATGGATGAAAAATATCAAATGAAGTCAGAAAGGGTTGAAAATTGGTGATGTGCCTTTGAATGGTGCATATTGAACACACAAAAAGTATGAAGTTAAAATAAGTTATTAAAAATGAAATCCCTTTGTAATAGATGAGTTTTCGTCCGAAACCCTCATACTTCTTATGAGATTGTCCAATTTGTACACGAAGTGCATCCAGTTTTTGCCGTAACCCTCTCAACTCTTTAGAAGTTGCTATGTGGGTGAAATTATGATGTAATGCCAAGTTACAACCTATTCAGAGTTCATTTGTAATGCTTTTCAAACCCAGGGTCATTTAGCTCAAAATAAATCATTAAATGGATGAAAAATATCAAATGAAGTCAGAAAGGGTTGAAAATTGGTGATCTGCCTTTGAATGGTGCATATTGAACGCACAAAAAGTATGAAGTTAAAATAAGTTATTAAAAATGAAATCCCTTTGTAATAGATGAGTTTTCGTCCGAAACCCTCATACTTCTTATGAGATTGTCCAATTTGTACACGAAGTGCATCCAGTTTTTGCCGTAACCCTATCAACTCTTTATAAGTTGCTATGTGGGTGAAATTATGATGACCTACCAAGTTACAACCTTTTCAGAGTTCATTTGTAATGCTTTTCAAACCCGAGGGTCATTTAGCTCAAAATAAATCATTAAATGGACTGAAAAATATCAAATGAAGTCAGAAAGGGTTGAAAAATGGTGAGTTGCCATTGAATGGTGCATATTGAACACCAAATAATTATGGAGTGAAAATAAGTTATTAAAAATGAAATCCCTTTGTACTAGATGAGTTTTTGTCCATAACCCTCATACTTCTTATGAGACTGTCCAATTTGTACACGAAGTGCATCCAGTTTTTGCCGTAACCCTCTCAACTCTTTATAAGTTGCTATGTGGGTGAAATTATGATGTAATGCCAAGTATAACCTATTCAGAGTTCATTAGTAATGCTTTTCAAACCGAGGGTCATTTAGCTTAAAATAAATCATTAAATGGACGAAAAATATCAAATGAAGTCAGAAAGGGTTGAAAAATGGTGAGTTGCCATTGAATGGTGCATATTGAACACCAAATAATTATGGAGTGAAAATAAGTTATTAAAATGAAATCCCTTTGTACTAGATGAGTTTTCGTCCGATAACCCTCATACTTCTTATGAGACTGTCCAATTTGTACACGAAGTGCATCTAGTTTTTGCCGTAACCCTCTCAACTCTTTAGAAGTTGCTATGTGGGTGAAATTATGATGTAATGCCAAGTTACAACCTATTCAGAGTTCATTTGTAATGCTTTTCAAACCCAGGGTCATTTAGCTCAAAATAAATCATTAAATGGATGAAAAATATCAAATGAAGTCAGAAAGGGTTGACAATTGGTGATGTGCCTTTGAGTGGTGCATATTGAACACACAAAAAGTATGAAGTTAAAATAAGTTATTAAAAATGAAATCCATTTGTAATAGATGATTTTCGTCCGAAACCCTCATACTTCTTATGAGATTGTCCAATTTGTACACGAAGTGCATCCAGTTTTTGCCGTAACCCTATCAACTGTTTATAAGTTGCTATGTGGGTGAAATTATGATGACCTACCAAGTTACAACCTTTTCAGAGTTCATTTGTAATGCTTTTCAAACCCAGGGTCATTTAGCTCAAAATAAATCATTAAATGGATGAAAAATATCAAATGAAGTCAGAAAGGGTTGAAAATTGGTGATGTGCCTTTGAATGGTGCATATTGAACACACAAAAAGTATGAAGTGAAAATAAGTTATTAAAAATGAAATCCCTTTGTAATAGATGAGTTTTCGTCCGAAACCATCATACTTCTTATGAGATTGTCCAATTTGTACACGAAGTGCATCCAGTTTTTGCCGTAACCCTATCAACTCTTTATAAGTTGCTATGTGGGTGAAATTATGATGACCTACCAAGTTACAACCTTTTCAGAGTTCATTTGTAATGCTTTTCAAACCGAGGGTCATTTAGCTCAAAATAAATCATTAAATGGACTGAAAAATATCAAATGAAGTCAGAAAGGGTTGAAAAATGGTGAGTTGCCATTGAATGGTGCATATTGAACACCAAAAATTATGGAGTGAAAATAAGTTATTAAAAATGAAATCCCTTTGTACTAGATGAGTTTTCGTCCGTAACCCTCATACTTCTTATGAGACTGTCCAATTTGTACACGAAGTGCATCTAGTTTTTGCCGTAACCCTCTCAACTCTTTAGAAGTTGCTATGTGGGTGAAATTATGATGTAATGCCAAGTTACAACCTATTCAGAGTTCATTTGTAATGCTTTTCAAACCCAGGGTCATTTAGCTCAAAATAAATCATTAAATGGATGAAAAATATCAAATGAAGTCAAAAAGGGTTGAAAATTGGTGATGTGCCTTTGAATGGTGCATATTGAACACACAAAAAGTATAAAGTTAAAATAAGTTATTAAAAATGAAATCCCTTTGTAATAGATGAGTTTTCGTCCGAAATCCCTCATACTTCTTATGAGATTGTCCAATTTGTACACGAAGTGCATCCAGTTTTTGCCGTAACCCTCTCAACTCTTAGAAGTTGCTATGTGGGTGAAATTATGATTAATGCCAAGTTACAACCTTTTCAGAGTTCATTTGTAATGCTTTTCAAACCCAGGGTCATTTAGCTCAAAATAAATCATTAAATGGATGAAAAATATCAAATGAAGTCAGAAAGGGTTGAAAATTGGTGATGTTGCCTTTGAATGGTGCATATTGAACACACAAAAATTATGGAAGTGAAAATAAGTTATTAAAATGAAATCCCTTTGTAATAGATGAGTTTTCGTCCGAAACCCTCATACTTCTTATGAGATTGTCCAATTTGTACACGAAGTGCATCCAGTTTTTGCCGTAACCCTATCAACTCTTTATAAGTTTGCTATGTGGGTGAAATTATGATGTACCTACCAAGTTACAACCTTTTCAGAGTTCATTTGTAATGCTTTTCAAACCCAGGGTCATTTAGCTCAAAATAAATCATTAAATGGATGAAAAATATCAAATGAAGTCAGAAAGGGTTGAAAATTGGTGATGTGCCTTTGAATGGTGCATATTGAACACACAAAAAGTATGAAGTGAAAATAAGTTATTAAAAATGAAATCCCTTTGTAATAGATGAGTTTTCGTCCGTAACCCTCATACTTCTTATGAGATTGTCCAATTTGTACACGAAGTGCATCTAGTTTTTGCCGTAACCCTATCAACTCTTTATAAGTTGCTATGTGGGTGAAATTATGATGACCTACCAAGTTACAACCTTTTCAGAGTTCATTTGTAATGCTTTTCAAACCAGGGTCATTTAGCTCAAAATAAATCATTAAATGGATGAAAAATATCAAATGAAGTCAGAAAAGGGTTAAAAATTGGTGAGTTGCCTTTGAATGGTGCATATTGAACACCAAAAATTATGGAGTGAAAATAAGTTATTAAAAATGAAATCCCTTTGTAATAGATGAGTTTTCGTCCGTAACCCTCATACTTCTTATGAGATTGTCCAATTTGTACACGAAGTGCATCTAGTTTTTGCCGTAACCCTCTCAACTCTTTAGAAGTTGCTATGTGGGTGAAATTATGATGTAATGCCAAGTACAACCTTTTCAGAGTTCATTTGTAATGCTTTTCAAACCCAGGGTCATTTAGCTCAAAATAAATCATTAAATGGATGAAAAATATCAAATGAAGTCAGAAAGGGTTGAAAAATTGGTGATGTGCCTTTGAATGGTGCATATTGAACACACAAAAAGTATGAAGTTAAAATAAGTTATTAAAATGAAATCCCTTTGTAATAGATGAGTTTTCGTCCGAAATCCTCATACTTCTTATGAGATTGTCCAATTTGTACACGAAGTGCATCCAGTTTTTGCCGTAACCCTCTCAACTCACTAGAAGTTGCTATGTGGGTGAAATTATGATTTAATGCCAAGTTACAACCTTTTCAGAGTTCATTTGTAATGCTTTTCAAACCCAGGGTCATTTAGCTCAAAATAAATCATTAAATGGATGAAAAATATCAAATGAAGTCAGAAAGGGTTGAAAATTGGTGATGTGCCTTTGAATGGTGCATATTGAACACACAAAAAGTATGAAGTTAAAATAAGTTATTAAAAATGAAATCCCTTTGTAATAGATGAGTTTTCGTCCGAACCATCATACTTCTTATGAGATTGTCCAATTTGTACACGAAGTGCATCCAGTTTTTGCCATAACCCTATCAACTCTTTATAAGTTGCTATGTGGGTGAAATTATGATGACCTACCAAGTTACAACCTTTTCAGAGTTCATTTGTAATGCTTTTCAAACCGAGGGTCATTTAGCTCAAAATAAATCATTAAATGGATGAAAAATATCAAATGAAGTCAGAAAGGGTTGAAAATTGGTGAGTTGCCTTTGAATGGTGCATATTGAACACCAAATAATTATGGAGTGAAAATAAGTTATTAAAAATGAAATCCCTTTGTAATAGATGAGTTTTCGTCCGTAACCCTCATACTTCTTATGAGATTGTCCAATTTGTACACGAAGTGCATCTAGTTTTTGCCGTAACCCTCTCAACTCTTTAGAAGTTGCTATGTGGGTGAAATTATGATGTAATACCAAGTTACAACCTATTCAGAGTAAATTTGTAATGCTTTTCAAACCCAGGGTCATTTAGCTCAAAATAAATCATTAAATGGATGAAAAATATCAAATGAAGTCAGAAAGGGTTGAAAATTGGTGATGTTGCCTTTGAATGGTGCATATTGAACACACAAAAAGTATGAAGTTAAAATAAGTTATTAAAAATGAATCCCTTTGTAATAGATGAGTTTTCGTCCGAACCCTCATACTTCTTATGAGATTGTCCAATTTGTACACGAAGTGCATCCAGTTTTTGCCGTAACCCTCTCAACTCTTAGAAGTTTCTATGTGGGTGAAATTATGATGTAATGCCAAGTTACAACCTTTTCAGAGTTCATTTGTAATGCTTTTCAAACCCAGGGTCATTTAGCTCAAAATAAATCATTAAATGGATGAAAAATATCAAATGAAGTCAGAAAGGGTTGAAAATTGGTGATGTGCCTTTGAATGGTGCATACTGAACACACAAAAAGTATGAAGTTAAAATAAGTTATTAAACATGAAATCCCTTTGTAATAGATGAGTTTTCGTCCGAAACCATCATACTTCTTATGAGATTGTCCAATTTGTACACGAAGTGCATCCAGTTTTTGCCGTAACCCTATCAACTCTTTATAAGTTGCTATGTGGGTGAAATTATGATGACCTACCAAGTTACAACCTTTTCAGAGTTCATTTGTAATGCTTTTCAAACCAAGGGTCATTTAGCTCAAAATAAATCATTAAATGGATGAAAAATATCAAATGAAGTCAGAAAGGGTTGACAATTGGTGATGTGCCTTTGAATGGTGCATATTGAACACCAAATAATTATGGAGTGAAAATAAGTTATTAAAAATGAAATCCGTTTGTAATAGATGAGTTTTTGTCCGTAACCCTCATACTTCTTATGAGACTGTCCAATTTGTACACGAAGTGCATCTAGTTTTTGCCGTAACCCTCTCAACTCTTTATAATTTGCTATGCGGGTGAAATTATGATGACCTACCAAGTTACAACCTTTTCAGAGTTCATTTGTAATGCTTTTCAAACCCAGGGTCATTTAGCTCAAAATAAATCATTAAATGGACGAAAAATATCAAATGAAGTCAGAAAGGGTTGAAAAATGGTGAGTTGCCTTTGAATGGTGCATATTGAACACCAGAAAATTATGGAGTGAAAATAAGTTATTAAAAATGAAATCCCTTTGTAATAGATGAGTTTTCGTCCGTAAACCCTCATACTTCTTATGAGATTGTCCAATTTGTACACGAAGTGCATCTAGTTTTTGCCGTAACCCTCTCAACTCTTTAGAAGTTGCTATGTGGGTGAAATTATGATGTAATGCCAAGTTACAACCTATTCAGAGTTCATTTGTAATGCTTTTCAAACCCAGGGTCATTTAGCTCAAAATAAATCATTAAATGGATGAAAAATATCAAATGAAGTCAGAAAGGGTTGAAAATTGGTGATGTGCCTTTGAATGGTGCATATTGAACACACAAAAAGTATGAAGTTAAAATAAGTTATTAAAAATGAAATCCCTTTGTAATAGATGAGTTTTCGTCCGTAAACCCTCATACTTCTTATGAGATTGTCCAATTTGTACACGAAGTGCATCCAGTTTTTGCCGTAACCCTATCAACTCTTAGAAGTTGCTATGTGGGTGAAATTATGATGTACCTAGCCAAGTTACAACCTATTCAGAGTTCATTTGTAATGCTTTTCAAACCCAGGGTCATTTAGCTCAAAATAAATCATTAAATGGATGAAAAATATCAAATGAAGTCAGAAAGGGTTGAAAATTGGTGATGTGCCTTTGAATGGTGCATATTGAACACACAAAAAGTATGAAGTTAAAATAAGTTATTAAAAATGAAATCCCTTTGTAATAGATGAGTTTTCGTCCGAAACCATCATACTTCTTATGAGATTGTCCAATTTGTACACGAAGTGCATCCAGTTTTTGCCGTAACCCTATCAACTCTTTATAAGTTGCTATGTGGGTGAAATTATGATGACCTACCAAGTTACAACCTTTCAGAGTTCATTTGTAATGCTTTTCAAACCGAGGGTCATTTAGCTCAAAATAAATCATTAAATGGATGAAAAATATCAAATGAAGTCAGAAAGGGTTGAAAATTGGTGAGTTGCCTTTGAATGGTGCATATTGAACACACAAAAAGTATGAAGTTAAAATAAGTTATTAAAAATGAAATCCCTTTGTAATAGATGAGTTTTCGTCCGTAACCCTCATACTTCTTATGAGATTGTCCAATTTGTACACGAAGTGCATCTAGTTTTTCCCGTAACCCTCTCAACTCTTTAGAAGTTTCTATGTGGGTGAAATTATGATGTAATGCCAAGTTACAACCTATTCAGAGTAAATTTGTAATGCTTTTCAAACCCAGGGTCATTTAGCTCAAAATAATCATTAAATGGATGAAAAATATCAATGAAGTCAGAAAGGATTGAAAATTGGTGATGTGCCTTTGAATGGTGCATATTGAACACACAAAAAGTATGAAGTTCAAATAAGTTATTAAAAATGAAATCCATTTGTAATAGATGAGTTTTCGTCGAAACCCTCATACTTCTTATGAGATTGTCCAATTTGTACACGAAGTGCATCCAGTTTTTGCCGTAACCCTATCAACTCTTATAAGTTGCTATGTGGGTGAAATTATGATGACCTACCAAGTTACAACCTTTTCAGAGTTAATTTGTAACGCTTTTCAAACCCAGGGTCATTTAGCTCAAAATAAATCATCAAATGGATGAAAAATATCAAATGAAGTCAGAAAGGGTTAAAAATTGGTGAGTTGCCTTTGACTGGTGCATATTGAACACCAAAAAATTATGGAGTTAAAATAAGTTATTAAAAATGAAATCCCTTTGTAATAGATGAGTTTTCGTCCGTAACCCTCATACTTCTTATGAGATTGTCCAATTTGTACATGAAGTGCATCTAGTTTTTGCCGTAACCCTATCAACTCTTTATAAGTTGCTATGTGGGTGAAATTATGATGACCTACCAAGTTACAACCTATTTCAGAGTTCATTTGTAATGCTTTTCAAACCCAGGGTCATTTAGCTCAAATAAATCATTAAATGGATGAAAAAATATCAAATGAAGTCAGAAAGGTTGAAAATTGGTGATGTGCCTTTGAATGGTGCATATTGAACACACAAAAAGTATGAAGTCAAAATAAGTTATTAAAAATGAAATCCATTTGTAATAGATGAGTTTTCGTCCGAAACCCTCATACTTCTTATGAGATTGTCCAATTTGTACACGAAGTGCATCCAGTTTTTGCCTAACCCTATCAACTCTTTATAAGTTGCTATGTGGGTGAAATTATGATGACCTACCAAGTTACAACCTTTTCAGAGTTCATTTGTAATGCTTTTCAAACCCAGGGTCATTTAGCTCAAAATAAATCATTAAATGGATGAAAAATATCAAATGAAGTCAGAAAGGTTGAAAATTGGTGAGTTGCCTTGAATGGTGCATATTGAACACCAAAAATTATGGAGTTAAAATAAGTTATTAAAAATGAAATCCCTTTGTAATAGATGAGTTTTCGTCGTAACCCTCATACTTCTTATGAGATTGTCCAATTTGTACACGAAGTGCTCTAGTTTTTGCCGTAACCCTCTCAACTCTTTAGAAGTTGCTATGTGGGTGAAATTATGATGTAATGCCAAGTTACAACCTATTCAGAGTTCATTTGTAATGCTTTTCAAAACCCATGGTCATTTAGCTGAAAATAAATCATTAAATGGACGAAAAATATCAAATGAAGTCAGAAAGTGTTGAAAATTGGTGATGTGCCTTTGAATGGTGCATATTGAACACACAAAAAGTATGAAGTTAAAATAAGTTATTAAAATGAAATCCCTTTGTAATAGCTGAGTTTTCATCCGAAACCCTCATACTTCTTATGAGATTGTCCAATTTGTACACGAAGTGCATCCAGTTTTTGCCGTAACCCTATCAACTCTTTAGAAGTTGCTATGTGGGTGAAATTATGATGCCAAGTTACAACCTTTCAGAGTTCATTTGTAATGCTTTTCAAACCCAGGGTCATTTAGCTCAAAATAAATCATTAAATGGATGAAAATATCAAATGAAGTCAGAAAGGGTTGAAAATTGGTGATGTGCCTTTGAATGGTGCATATTGAACACACAAAAAGTATGAGTGAAAATAAGTTATTAAAAATGAAATCCCTTTGTAATAGATGAGTTTCGTCCGTAACCCTCATACTC
>JAAAWK010000773.1:0-38736 GCA_022496015.1 Hordeum marinum
CACTGCTTTTTCCTAGATTGAGGGTCTGGTTCTTCACAATGGATAGCAGCACCTTGACATGAAGCACATGCAGAGAAATGTAACATCATGAGAGCTAATGTATCACTGGAATATGAGAAAAGGTGTGTAGTCTTGAATAAATTACTCCAACTCACAAATTCCCTTGAACTTGGAAGGACTTGATGACGTGGCCAAAGTTTATACAACCTCATGATACATATCATCACCTCTTTGAAATTCGCATGCATCTTCCACTCAATTTATTCAAGAGCATAACTATCATCTGATCCATGTTCATGTTTGCTTGGATCTATTATTTATTCTCTTTCACAACAAATATGCTTCCATGTCACAAGCTTTGGCTTTAAAGCAGGCTAATTTTAATTTACTGAAGTTCAATATGTACTTGTACAAAATTTCTATTTGTATGTCCAAAATAAACATTTGGGCAGATTGACTATTTGTTTTAGACACAATTTTCATGCCAATTTTGTTCTCCTGTTGCAACGCACGGGCATATATATGTGCTATCTGAGAGGGTGAAGTTGAGGTTCAAATACAAAATTCATGATCCAAAAAGCAACAATCTAACCCAGTGCAATGCACGGTCACTTTTACTAGCAGAAAACTAAAAAGCTTTTATAAAACTCTAATAGCAAAAGGAATCAACTAAAAAGAATCAATAAAAAGTAAAAATTATGCAACTAAAATTATATAAAATTTATGCAACTAAAATTATACAACTAAAAATAACATATGCAAAAAAATAACATTAAAATTTTAAAAACATAATATATGAAAAAAGGGGGCCTGCACTACAGGAATCGGGCAATTTGCCATCCACCATGGCAGACGGCAAAGGCATGGGCGGCGGACGGCAAAGGGCTTTGCCAACTGCCAGCAGTTGACAAAGGGCCGGCTGAATAAGCTATGGTAAAGGCTTCTTTGTCGTCTGCTGGCAGTTGGCAAAGAACTTTGCACCTTTGTCGTCAGCTGGCAGATGGCAAAGACACTGTACGGCAGAGGGACAGGGTTAGCCCCGTTAGGAGGCTAACGGCATGCTTTGCCGTCCGCCAGCTGATGGCGAAGGCTGCAGGCTCTTTGTCGTCCGCCAGCTGATGGCAAAGGCTGTAGGCCCTTTGCCGTCTGCCAGCAGATGGCAAAGGCTACAGGCTCTTCAGATGGCAAAGAGACCAAAATAGGCTAGCCGAGTGCTTTCCAGGTTGAACTGGTAGCTGCCACGTGGCCTCTTTGCCATCAGCCAGCGGATGGCAAAGCGCTTTGCCATCTATCAACGGATGGCAAAGTGCCTATATAGCCCCATTTAATTTTGTTTTTTCTTATATCAATTCATTTTCATAGAAAATCAAACACATATTACCAGTAGTCATGAACACATATATATCTAACACATATGCATGAACACATATCCAACACATGTTACCAATAGTAGCAAGTTTCATCCACCCATATTCATAGTTTCATCAATATTACACAGTTTCATCCATAGGTAGCAAGTTTCACAAAGTCAAAACAAAAACTAAAGACAAGCATTCCATCAACCCAAGCTTCCGTGATCTGAAGCAAATCTGCAAAATGGGAAAGAAGAAAGTTAGAAGAAGAAGACTAGAAGAAGAAGATTATTATGATGCAACTAAAATGTGAATATTATTATGATGCAACTTATATCTGTAAAAATGTTTATTTTGGAGCTAAGTATGGTTATTATGTCATTTTTGAGCTAGCTAAGCATACTAAGTCATTTTAGTGTAAAAAATGCTAAGTAAGGTCCTTTTGGAGCTAAGTAAGGTTTTATGTCATGTTGGAGCTAGCTAAGCATATGAAGTCATTTAGGAGCTAAAATATGCCATTTCTTAAGTATATTATGTCATTTTAGAGCTAGCTAAGCATATTAAGTCATTTTGGAGGAAAAGCTGCTAAGTATAGGTCATTTTAGAGCTATCCAAGGTTAAATAGGTCATTTTTGAGCTAACTAAGCATACTAAGTCATTTTGGTGTAAAAAATGCTATGTAAGGTCAACTTGGAGCTAAGTAAGGTTATCATGTCATCTTGGAGCTAGCTAAGCATATGAAGTCATTTAGGAGCTAAAATATGTCATTTCTTAAGTATATTATGTCATGTTAGAGCTAGCGTAGCATATTAAGTCATTTTGGAGGAAAAGATGATAAGTATAGGTCATTTTAGAGCTATCCTAGGTTAAATAGGTCATTTTTGAGCTAGCTAAGCATACTAAGTCATTTTGGTATATAGAAAATGCTAAGTAAGGTCATTTTGGAGCTAAGTAAGGTTATTATGTCGTCTTGGAGCTAGCTAAGCATATGAAGTCATTTAGGAGCTAAAATATGTCATTTCTTAAGTATATTATGTCATTTTAGAGCTATCTAAGCATATTAAGTCATTTTGGAGGAAAAGATGCTAAGTATAGTTCATTTTAGAGCTATCCTAGGTTAAATAGGTCCTTTTTGAGCTAGCTAAGCATATCAAGTCATTTTGGAGGAAAAAATGCTAAGCTCAGTATACGGCATTTTGGAGATAAATAGGTCATTTCTTAAGCTTAGTATGCATTTGTTAAGCAAAACTCTTTGGAAAACTTACCCTCATCACGGAGGTGTAGGTGTAGGACCGGTCGCGCCAGTGGCAGACGAAGAAGGATCGGTCGATGCTAGTCGGGAGTTATGTTGCACCAAAAACCATTTGCAATGTAGCATTAGCATGATGCAACTCAAATGTGAAGACTGGTAACTAATGACCATTCAAATGAAACTAACCGTGCCCGCCGGAGCAATGACTGGCATCGGCGGAGGGGTTGTGCCATTGTTCTGGCACATAGTCTGCACATTTGGTTTTCTCGACACGGTCATATTAGTTAGTAGTGAAAGGAACATTACGTGCATGATTTGGATAATATGCAGAAGAAACTTACCATGATGAGCTCGTATAGGGACGTTGACCCGCGTCTTTCTGGTTCCTCTCCTCTTCCATTAGCCTAGCCATCCTATCCTCCGCCTCCCTCTCCCTCTCCGCCGCCTGCCGGTCCCTCTCCTCTAGAAGCGCTTGGGTCTTCGCTCTCTCTGCCTCAATAGCAGCCTACAACACCACTCGTTAGCATTGTAATCATCGACGGCCGCACACACAATGTAATGAAGGAAAGGTATGTGAGTCCGTATAACTAACCTTCAATTCGAGCTCCATTAGCCGTGCACGAGGCCTTATCTCAAGATCAGAGCTGGTCTGGCGCTTCTTCCTCTGCGGGAGAGTGCTAGTATAACGTATCAGTCCATCCCCAATGGCTAACGAGCCATGGTGCCTCCCTCCACCAGATATCATCATCAGCTCTGGATTAATAGGCTGGCTCGGGTTAAAGTCCGGCCCTTTCCTCGCCTTCTCCTCGTCTCTGTACCTCACAAGCTTGTTGTGGGAGGCGCAGTTGGTGAATTTCTTTGGATCATCGAGGTCAGACTCAGAGAATGCCCTGGACTTCTTGTACAAGGCAGTATTAGCCATGGCATAGAGGTCGAACAGCTCTGGCACTAGAGCCTTGTTGTGTCGCACCTAAAAGAGAGGAACAGAGTATTAGTTAAGGACTCAAGCTAGCATGAAGAAAGGATTTGCATGAATCATGAAGCAAACCACATACCCAGTTTTCCTCGAACTGATATAAGTCGACGCTGCCTAGATGGTGTGGCACACCTTTCATTTTGCCATGCTTATCCTTTGCAATGTTGTGGGTGGATAGCCATTGGGGAGAGCACCATTGATCCACCAATGCCTCCCAACAATCCTGCCTATCCGCACACCATATCGGGGGCACCTAAGTTAAGCAAGAGAAATTTGAGCACGACGCCTATGAATCAAATCAAGGAAACTAAGTACAAGGCCTTAAGAATAGGTAATTACCTTCATGTACTTCTCCTTACTCAGATACTTTGTGTGGCACTTTGACTTGGACCTCTTAATACCCGTCGAGGCGTATTAGTCTCGAACAGTCTGCGTTCGAGCATCGTGCCGAAAGTTTTGAAGTAGGCGCCTGCACTCGGCGTCGATAACCCGAGCTGCGGCCTCCTCCTGTCCCTCAGCACACCTGTAGAAGGTCTGCAATCAAACAATAAAACACGGATTAGTACTTGCAAAGAAGAAAACACAATGTAGACGGCAAAGGAGAAATAACCGAAAACGTATGAATCACAATGTCGGCCACAGTGCGGCACTCGACATCGCCGATCCTATGCCCCGGCGGGGCCGGGGAAGCCAAGTAGTGCTCCCAGGTCATTCCTAGCTCTCGAACCTGGCCCTCACCGGGCAACGTGACCCACCCCGGGAAGCTCTGGCGACAAATCACACCAAGGATAGTGTTGGGCCTGCGGACACCACGGTCGTGCTTCCAAGAACTGCAGTATGACAAGGCCAACGCATTAGATATTCAAAGAAACGTGAAGGCAAAAGGTTAAAAAAGAGTAAATGCACTTACTTCTTCCTATGAGGAGCAATCAACCACCTCTGGTCGCGGGTCGTTGGGGTGGGTGGGAGCTTTGTACCACCACGCTGGTAGACTTTGCGCCCCTCAACCCACTCACTCTCGCTATAGCTGTCAAAACTATAGTCACCCTCAGCATGGCCACTCGACCCCGGCCAGTCCACCCATGGGTCCGGCTGCGACTCAGCCCTGCTCTACTCTGGAGTCTCGTGGGATGGAGCCTGTGGACCGGAGTCTCATGGGGCGAAGGCTCGGCGGCTCGAGGCTCGGTGGCCCGAGGCTCGGCGGTCGTAGGCACGTCTGCCATACGCTCGTCGACCAGAGGATCATGGATCGGAGTTCGAGATGGGTCCACCTCAGGCGGCTCCATCTTAGACGGAATAGTCATGTGGTCAGGTGAATCAGCTGCGGGTAGCGGCGAGGAAGGTTTAGTAGCAGCCTTCCTACCTCTCCCGCTGCCACGTCCACCTCTACCAGCCTTATCCTTCTCCCCCCCCCCCCCCGAACTCTCCCGGTCGGCGATGGTGTCTGCATACTGAAATGCAGCGCTCTCCGGAGGCTCTGGGGTGGAATGGAACTACCCCTCCCACCATGCGCCGAGGAAGGAGCCTCGGAGTGCTCTCGACCCACGCCCACCATCTGTCAACACCTGCAATGACAAAGAGTAAAAAAAATTAGTACAACATAAAAAATGAATACCTGACATGAATAATAATATGTATATAATTTAAGTGTAGCATCATCATGAACATAATAAAAAATTGAATACCTAATATGAACTAATTAATAATATATATGTACATAATAATAATTGAATACCTGACATGAAATATAATATTAATCTTCATCGTTATCATCAATAGATGCATCATCATCGTATATATTGCTTTGGGGTCAATAAATGCATCATCATCATCACTATCAGTAATGACGTGCTCATCATCATCATCAATAAATGCATCAACATGTGGAAGGCCTCCTGTACGTAATCGGTCAAGCATTGAAAGGTCATCTGCAACAGTAACCTCTTCTTGTTCCGGCTCTTCTTGTTCCATCTCAGGCTCGGATTCACTGCCACTGTCTACTTCAATGTTCTGGGATGAAGTAGAGCAGTTCTTGAAACATTTTTTGGAAAGACGTGTTTCTTGGAAGAATTCTCCTTCATATGTGTCTGGGTTAATGTGAGGTTCATAATCATCTTCATCGAGAGGTGGTCTAAAATGTGGTAGCACATCATAAACGACGTCCCAACCATTCAGATTTGGATCAGTTTGGCAGGCCCATGGTAGATAGAAAACTTAGGTCGCCTGTTGAGCCGTAATATAGACATCGAGAACATCTAAATGTGTGATTTGTTTGATTTCGACTAGCCCTATATGTTCATGAGTCCTTCTAGTCTCCTTCGGCTGGAACCAATAACATTTGAAGACTACGACGTTCGATGGGTTTGCACCATAGAATAAAAGTTCATAAATTGCTTCAACTCTTCCATAATACTCAGTACCTCCTTCACCGATAGCAGAGACACAACAATTTGTAGACTTTTGGTAAGTTTTTTTGTAGCAGCGTCATATGTCTTGATCCCATTATCCCAAGCTTCTTGCAGTTCATCCTTAAGCGGCTGGATATACACATTCATACTCTTCCCCGGATAGTTGGGCCCCGGAATTATCAACGTCAGAAAATGTTATTTCTTTGGATAATCTGCCCGGGGAGGAGATTGAGTGGAATGACAAATACAGGCTAGCAACTGTATTGTGCTGCTGTCATACCATACACATTGAACCCATCCGTGTTGATGGGAACTCGAGGATGCCTTGGATCTGCAGATTTATCCTTATGTAATGCATCGAAGTGCTTCCACGCAAAAGCATCTGAAGTGTGTACCAACATCGGCTCCCCATCTGCATCTAGTTCGGTTCTTTTGCCCAATTTGTGCCATGTCATCTGTCTGGCCGACTCTTCGACCATCAAAAGACGTTGAAGTCTTGGTATGATTGGCATATACCGAAGAACATTAACTGGGATTTTTGTCTGACTCTTCTCACCCATACCATTGTCTACCACAATATACCTGGAAGAATTGCAAATGGGGCAATAGTTCAAGGGCGCATACTCAAGCCTAAATAAGGCACATCCATTCTCATAGGCATCTATCTTCTCATAGGGCATCTTCAGTACACGGAGGATTTTGTCCGACTGGTACAGATTTGTAGGCATTACATGGCCTTTGGGTAGAAAGCGTCCAAATATCGTCATCATCGCATCGTAGCATTCTCTGCCTGGGTTGAATTGAGCCTTCAGAGCCATTACTTGTGCGATGCCATCTAGCTGACAAAGCTCAGGGTGCTCGTGGAGAGGACGTTTTGAAGACTCCAACGTATCATTGAAGGCCTTTGCAGATTCCTCCATCTCATCGTCCGAATCCCGAGCATCATCAAAGTCCTCCACCATGTCTTCCATCTCGGTACCATGCTCGTCAGTGCAACGATGACCCTCCTCAGCTCTGGCACGTTGGGCAGACTCACCATGAAATGTCCAGACCGTATAATTAGGCGTAAAACCCCTCTTCTGCAGGTGTTTGATCATTTCAAGCTCTAACATCTTATGATAGTTGTCGCCATCGACATAGGGGAACCAAGTTATTTTCTGTCCATTTGCAAATGCGGCTCTCACAAACCCCTTGGTTTTTGTTATCCATTCATCGGTCATGTCTTTCTGACTAGTGTGACCGATGTACATCAACACACAATCACTCATCTTACCTTGCTACTGGACACACAAGAAATATATACATAATTCAACAAACCATATTCATCAGTTAATAGAGTTTGTCAGTTTTATTATGTTCATGCAACCTAGACACTAGTAGGTAAAGATAGGTCCTAATCCCACTCGAGTATGTGGAGATTGGGTTCGTTTTCCTATGCTCTACTCCGGATCCGATGTAAAATTTCGGCAGCACCTCCCCACTGTTCTCCTGATACACGTCTCGACAATAAGCAGAGATGATGTATACCTGGAGAACAACAGGGAGGCACTAATGAATTCTGCATCGGATCCGGAGCAGAGCATATGGGAAAACGAACCCAATCTACACATACTCGGGCTGTTCATGGATAACGTTGGACAATTCGAAAGAATCACGGTTATAAATATGCAAATGCATGCATATTTATAGATGTAACCCTTTCGAATGGGAGACACATAGTGGTCACGCATACTGATGATTCAATCTACCTACAGCTAGCATGTTTCATCGGCACGAAGACCGGAATAGAGCAAATGAAGGGGGCGGTGGATATGTCATTTCTGCTCACCCACGAACGCAGGGACGGAGCTCGTCGAACGCACGGGGAGGTCGTCGAACACCAGACCCTCGCAGCAACGAAACAACTGCACATTTAAATCCACCCGATCAACACAAATATATATGATGTTTTTCATAACAAAATTGGTAAATTTATGACCTAACTCATAATTCACAAATATATGACCCCGTCGGCCTCTGGAAGGCCGAAAAGCACTTTTCGGTCAACAGGAGGCTGAAGAGGTGTCGGGGGTCAGGGGTCAGTGGCGTTGAGGGGCGTATTAGCAGCTGTGCGGAGTGTTGTGCCGGGTTGATAGGGTGTTGTGTTGGGGCGTCGTGTCGGGGTGTCATGTCAGGGCGTCGTGTCAGGGTATCGGGGCATCGTGTCGGGGTGTCAGGGTGTCGTTTTCTTGTTCTTACTCTTCTTATTTTCCTCTTCTTCCTTTTCTTCTTCCTTTTCTTCTTCTTCTTCTTCTTCTTCCTCTTCCTCTTCTTCTTCTTCTTCTTCTTCTTCCTTCTTTTCCTTTTTCTTCTTCTTCTCTTCTTCTTCTTCTTCTTATTATTATTATTATTATTATTATTATTATTATTATTATTCCTTATTTTCCTTTTTCCTCCTCTTCTCGTCTTTCTTCTTCTTCTTCTTTTCTTAACCTCTTCTACCACTTCTTCTTCTTCTTTCTTGTACTATAATTCTTCTACCACTAACCTAATTAACAACTAACCTAACTAACAGTACTAACCTAACCTAACTAAATAACAGTAGCTAATTAACAATACATAATTAAAAAAGGGAAAAGACAGGGGACTCACCGTAGGTGGTGCGGGCGGCGCGGGGTGGTGGTGCAGGCGGTGGTGGGGCGGCGGGGAGGGCAGGCGGAGGGCTGACGGGAAGAGGGGCGGCGGGGCAGAGGGCCGGCGGGGCGGAGGGGCGAAGGGCCGATGGGGTGGAGGGCGGTGGAGAGGAGGGCCATGACGGCGGGGATGGGAGCTAGCGGGGGAGTCACGGTCAAGGGAGTCGTGGGGGTCATGGGGGTCGTGGGCTGGGCTGGAAGAGAGAGAGGGGTGGAGCCGGGCAGGGAGAGAGCAGGAGATAACCCCACCTCTTTATCGTCTGCCAGCGGATGGCAAATAGTCTTTGCCATCCGCTGGCAGATGGCAAAGAAGTTGGGTTAGTGGGCCATTACAGTGCCATCGTTCACTGGACCCCACCCAAATCTTTGTTGTCTGCCAGCGGACAGCAAAGATTCTTTGCCATCCGCTGGAAGACGGCAAAGAGGTTGGTTGATAGGCCGTTTACAGCACCGGCATCCACTGGACCCCACCAACCTCTTTGCCGTCTGCCAGCAGACGGTAAAGACTCTTTGCCATCCGCTGGCGGATGGCAAAGAATTGGCTGATAGCAACCAGGTTCGTTGCCGTCTGTTAATTGTTTGCCGGCTGTTTTCCTTTGGCAGAGGGCAAAGACGTTCTTTGCCATCCGTTGGCAGACGGCAAAGAAATGACAGATGGCAAATTCCCTGTTTCCAGTAGTGCAGCCTACTAGGCACCACGGCCTGCATACGACTAGAAACCCTAGAAATGGGCCAGGATGCAGACCCGCAGTGCTAGTAGGCCCTTCAGGTCATTTGATAGGCATGTACTAGCGAGGTGGGACTAAATTTTGGCTATGGGAAGCACATACCTTTAGTCCCAGTTGGTGGCGCCAACCGGGACTAATGCCCCCCTTTAGTCCTGGTTGGTGCCACCAACGGGACTAAAGGTCTCTCCTTCCCGTCCTTTGGGCTGCTGAAAATTGACCTTTAGTCCCGATTGGTGGCTCCAACCGGGACTAAAGGGAGGCATTAGTCCCGGTTGGAGCCACCAACTAGGACTAAAGGGGGGCTATATAAGTGGGACTTAGCAGTTTTTCCAATCCCCCATCAGTTTCTTCTCTCCTCTCCCCCGACGGGGCCGACGACGACCTCGACGCCGTCGGCTGCCAAATTTTGTCGTCGCCCTCGCCGACGCCCTTCCGTCCCTTAACCCGCTGACTGTCGCCAGCGCCGAACCTCCTCGCGCGCCCTCCTCCCCGTCGTCGTGTGCCCTGAGCCGGCTTGTTCCTCGTCGCTGGCCTCCAGCTCCATTGTCGCGCCCCTGGTGAGCTCCTCATTTCCCAAGGCCTCCGCCGCCCCTTCCCTGCGCTGCCGCCGCCACCCTTACCCTGCTTCATAGCCTCCGCCCTACCCTACATTTCTGACATAAAAAACAGATAAAAGATTCAAATAAATAGTGCTCAGGTTAAATAACATAGACATTATATAAAATTGTGTTTCTTAGGTTGCAATAAGGCATGTCATGTTATGAGTTTTTAAATATTCACATTATATATCATAACTTACATCTATGAAATATTCTACATTCGAAAATGAAATATAAAAAAGTGTTAATTGCATTTTCTTACGTTTGACAACTTATTGGGCTTATTAGGGACCATGAGGCGTAAGATCTGCAAAGTCTGCCAAAATTCATGTATGGACAGTTTTGAAACTGCAGTGCAGTTCGGGGTATTTTTGAGAAAGGGATTTAAAAAATCAGTGGTAACGGTCTTTAACTCGAATTTGTATTGAATTCTGATCATTTGTTTAAGTATTTTACTGACTTTATTGTTAATTATTAACTGCTGCATAATGTGTTCCATGCAACATAAGGGATGGCTTCAACAATTCATATGTAACGTGTTGTACTTTGAGGATGATGAGGCGCGTGAATTCGAATTGAATCTGCGCAAAGGAAAGAATAAAACCATCATATATGGTAATGGATGGGAGCAGTAGATTGCAGTGAACAATTTTGAAGGAGGACAACTCATAGCTTTTTCCTTAATATAGGATAGGTGAATAGGTTAAGGACATTATATGTCCAAAGCGATGATGATGACGATGACCAAGATGACATCGTCAGCCAAGATGACCAAGTCAGCCAAGATGACCAAGATGACATCGACGGCCAAGATGAAGATGAGGACATCCAAGATGAAGATGAGGACAACCAAGATGAAGAGAAGGACATCGAAGATGAAGATGATGGTCCTATCCTTTTTGCATTTTTTCTCAAATGATGAAGAAGCTTACTCGGGATGATAAAGCTAGTGTGAAAGAAATGTTACCATCCTCTTTGACGTTCTTAGGGAAGCCCTTTGTGCACCGTCTAACAAAAATAAACTTGGTCAAAAAAGTTATAAAAGGGGAAAACACAATATGAAAACCCCTAAACCCTTCTTAAAAAAACCAGAGGCTCGCAGCTGCTGACACGTGGCTACCTTTTAGTCCCGATCGGTGTTACCAACCGGGACTAAAGTCCTCTTGCCAGGCGTCCTACGGCGGCCACGTGGAGCTCCTTTAGTCACGGTTCGTAAGCCAACCGGGACTAAAAGTGATCGGCATTAGTCCCGATCGTTTTGTCCCGGTTACAAAACCGGGACTAAAGGCCCTTTTGAACCGGGACTGATGTCCTGTTTTCTAATAGTGTATGCCTAGAAAGGGCTTTTATTTTACGGCTTTGCTAGAAATCAGTCGTCTAGGTCGACACTCTAATCCGTTGATCTTGTATCGAGATTCGTGTCAACAATTTTTTTAGTTATTTTTTTTCTTGTTGCATACTATATTACTTGACTGAGATTTCGCGAAATCTCAGTCAACTAAAACCTAGACACACCCTTTATTTTAAAATCATAACTTTTTTTAGATAAAAGTTTACACCTAGCGCGTCGACCTAACTTTCAGCCGAACGCGCGCGGCCATCAGATGAAACCCGATCAAACAGCCTACATGAATGTTTATCCTCTCATGAAGCTTCTCCAGCCTTATCCTATCGCTCGACCAGGCCGCATCTTGGGTGTCCACCCACTTGCTTCTCCCTTATCTCCTACCTCTTTCCTTTTTCCTCCTCACGCTACGCATATTGCATATCGTCACCTACCTCTTCTCACGGCCATGGTACCAAGGGAAGAGGTGGCTGCCGCAGCAAACCCATGAAAGATTTTGCGCCCGGCGGTTGCTGGGACTGTTGGTTGCCGGCGTTGGAACCCCTCGAGGTTCCGGTGTTGGGACCGGCCAACATCGGTATTTTGTCGGCTTCGTGGAGGGCGCTGGACCAGCAAGAGATGCATTTTTTTGCGCCCAAACGGCGCGATGCTACAACTGGTGTTTTGTTTTGCTACCACCGTCGCAGATTTTTGCTAGAAATGGCGATCGTTTTTGCTGGAGATTTGCAACTTGCTATCTTGTTTTGCTACATCCCGTATCGATTTTTGCTACGACCGGTGACAGATTTCGCTGGAACCCGGCGACAGATTTTTTGGGATGCAACCGGTGGTGCGCCCGAGCACCGCGGCCATAGGCGGAGCGATGCTACAACCGGTGATTTTATTTGCTGGAACCAGTGTTTCAATTTGCTGGAACCTATGATACAATTTGCTACAACTAGGAAGACACAACTTTTTGTTGGAAATCTATGATGCAATTTGCTGGAAGCGGTGAGTTGTTTTGCTGGAACCGACAACGTCAGTTGTTGCGACGGGCGAGGTCAATTTTGCTGGAAAACGAGATGCAGTGGCAACCAAACTGAGAGCGGCACCATGATAGCTGCATCTAGGTATAATTTTTGCTGGAACCCGCATGGTTTTTTGCTGCTGCCGGCAAACCAATGGTGTTTTGTTTTTGTTGGGATTTTTCTTGCTGGGAAACACAGTGGCCGATGACGGCGACGAGCGACGGGCGGCTCGGGTCGCCGGCCGGTTGGGGACTTTTTTTTTCCAGATCCCGTGAAAAGGGAAGAACAAGAGGTCCAGATCCCGTGAAAAGGGAAGAACAAGAGGTAATCGGATCTGACGGTTGTCGTAGGTCAAATCGGATGGTAGCGCGACGACCGGTCCAAATTTAGACCGGCGCGTCGACGTAGAGTACTGCCTTTTTTTAGGGTAAATGTTGCTTCCTTTTATATTTAATCTAAATGGGCCCAGCCACGATAGTGTCGCGGATACAAAACGGGGATCCAAAAACCAAGTCTTACATAATTTATCTAGGCAAGCATCTCTAGCTAGAATATGCGCCGCACGATACACGAAGCGTGTAGACCATGTCACACTAAATCCATCCTGAGAGGCGAGAAGCTCTTTAATTTCTTCGATGAGAGGCCCGTGTCGGGATCTATCCAGCTTCGTAGAAGATAAAGCATGCATGACACCCAGACAGCAGTCGGTCTCCATAACAATGTTCCGAGCGCCCACCTCAATGGCCAGCTAGCTACCCCTCCGACACGCCAATAGCTCCGAGTGTTTTGGATCAACAATGGATAGAAGAAAATGGCATGAACCTCCCACAAACACACCATGATGATCGCGTACGATCGCACCACCACCGCCCGAACCTCCCACCTTAGCTATTGCTCCATGGACGTTGACCTTTATCCACCCCTGGTCTGGAGGCCGCCATTCCTCCGTTGGCTTTCCTCCTTGTGTGGTAACCGGTGAAGCATGGTCAGCAGCCCATTCTTCCAGCAGTGCCCAAACACGTTTCACCAAGGATCGAGCATCTTCAATAAATTTTCCCTCTCTCGTCGCGTTCCTAGAGACCCACATGTGATATAGCACCATCAACATGACTCAGTAGCGTTACCAAACCAATCCAGCATCCACATGCTTAACTGTTGTTGCGTGTTAATTATATCCGGCAGGGAGAAGGCATCATCACCTCTGTCCGCATTGATGGTCGACCATACGTGTTGTGCTTGTGCATGAGAGCATCTCCAAAACCTGTGGATCATGGTCTCTTCCTTGCCACACACTGGACAAAGGACGCTTTATACTTTCTCCATCCTAAAATTCTTGTCTTAAATTTATCTAGATATAAATGTATCTAGTCATATTTTAATATTTAGATACAGGGATCGGAAAATGTCAATGGTGCTCGGCCTACTAGTAGGCCAGAATCCCTACCGTCGGGTCACCATCGAAATCCGCACCATCAGTGTATACTGCATGTATTTGATTTATTTTTGGCGCGTATCCAACGAAGGATGGCCCATATGTACATGCAAAAAGCACCTAAGGCTCTTACACGCATCTGTCCAGACTTGTACGAACTGTACATGCATGTCGTGGTCGATTTGTGACCAGCTTAGACCACCAGCAGGCAAAAGTGCGTACGTAGGGCATTCGTGTCCAGCGAAACAGCCACGAATGTTCTCCATTACGCTATACAATACTAAGCAAGCATTTTAGGCATGTAAATTGTGATGTTAGATTTCATTATTGATTTGGTCACGTCCGTGCTCGAAGACGCCAAACACTAATACTGAACTGCAGTTTTCCCATATGTACCAGCTAGAAGGATCAGAGCTGTTCAGTTGCAAGCGTGTTTATGTTTAATCAAATAGATCAATCAGTTTTACCCCTGATTAATCACGCCACGGTTGCATGCTTATGTACAAGTGTTCTGATTTGACCTCAATTTTCAAGTGAGATGCGTGGTCCATATATAGATGTATCTTGTCAACCAACTGCCCCGCCTGGCTAGGCGAGAAAACAGTGTCATCAGTTGGAAGAAAAAGTGTTTGGGGGCAGCGCTTCCATCACTTGTCACTTCGCAGATCATGTCTTGTGTTCATTCAGCATGCGCACTGATCAACTAGGAGACCAGGCACTGTGGTGCACACACACACAGGATGAGCAGCGAACAAATCGATTCAGTTAGCAAGCCGCATTACTCACGCGATCAACTTAAGTACAGCTTTTCCACAGGGCATTCACTTTTTTCTTCAGTTGGACGCCATAATCTACCTCTTTTTTCGGTGATTAGTTTTCAAAAGAAAAGTAAGCACGGACCCTGATCAACCAGCGCATGGGATGGGTAGTAGTATAACGTAGAACTCAGCAACACCCACTCGTATCTGCTACAGGCATTGAATGCATGTGCCATGCGCCGCGCACACCTGCGCTCGACAGGGGTGGCGTGCTCACCCTAGGCAAGCTATGACCAACCTTGTCATTTCATCAGCCTTGGGGTGCCATGCCGTACGTTGATGGGCAGATTACAAGGAACTCGTGTGTACCTGCTGGCCATGGCACGGGTGGATAAGTGTAGAAGAATCATCTCCCATGGTTACATGTTAACATGGTGCTTTGTATTACTGAAACAACACTGGAGCCCATATAAATACCCAAACTGACTAACACATTCAGGAAGAAAAGTAACAATTAGTACTCCTGTGTATACTAATATAAGATCTCTTAGATTCCTGATCAATTGCACAGCAAGCAAAACAACATTTTCGATTTCACAGCAACAGAGGCCGGGGGTCATCCTCCTTTTCTAAAAAAAAAACAGCAACAAGATGTACTAGTTTGCTTTGGGCACTAGCACAACATGTGGATCGAAGGCTTTATGCAGTCCACACTATGAGAAGCAAAATAAATAAATTGAAACATGGCAATCAGTCTAAGTTCGTTAATACAGGCAACGAATATACATCTGCGGCATAAAATAGGAATAGTTGGCACAAATATTGCAACCCGGAGTACATAAACCATCACTGCAATGGAGGAAGATTGAATCTAGAGGAAGTTTGGCTCAAACGGTCCGCTCTTCTTAGTGCCACAAGCTTTGCTACAATGTCCAACAACCTCCCAGTTCGTGCATTTCGGCAACTTCCTTGGAGCCTTCTGCAAGTCACCTCTTTGAGGACATGTTGTAAATTTGTGACCCTGTACCCTACAGATCGTTAGTACATGCCGCGATCGAGCCCTGGGAATCCATGCATCAGACCAGACATCGATAGTAGTGTTGTCCCCTACGTGCCACGCCAAAACTTGGTCCTGTTTGGATCCATGAGTTAGAGCTAGTTTGGATTAGTTGGGGGCTCAAATAACCCAAAAGTATTCAAACAAGAGGGTTAGAGTAGGGTTAGTTGCATCTAACCCACCAAAAAAACTATCCCAGTGGAGAGGTGCTTATTTGAGTTAGTTTAGGTGAGGCCCACAAAAAATGATTTTTTTCCCTCTGCCTCGACCGCATCAGATCCTATCCACTCCCGTCGACCACACAAGATCCGGCCACACACTAGTAGGAAACGGGCCTTTAGTGTTGGTTCGTAAGGGCCTTTAGTTCCGATCATCCAATCGGGACTAAGCAATCGGGACTAAAGGCCTCCACTTTTAGTCCCGGTTGGATTACCAACCGGGACTAAATGGGCCCACAAAAGGTTAGAGTTAGTTTAGGTGGGGCCCACAAAAAATGATTTTTTCCCTCTGCCTCGACCGCATCAAATCCTATCCACTCCCGTCGACCACACAAGAGCCGGCCACACAAGAGCCGACCACACCAAATCCGGCTGAAAAGAGGAAGAATGTGTATTTATTGTCAATCTAATCCTGTCATCCAAACACCACATTTGGCTAGAGTTAGTTCAGGGTTAGTCACGAGTTAGAAACTAACTCTAACCTTTAGTTGTGTTAGAGTATTCAAACAGGGCCATTGTTGCAGTAATTCTCGCCCGAAGAGGATACTTTTCCATGTGATGAAGGAGGCACGGTTAGGACATCCGGGGTGAAGGAAATCTGTGGCTTGGAAATACATCGCTTTCAACCTATCTCACAGTGATGTTGGATTGATGAGGAGCCTCCAAGCCTGTTTGGCGAGCAAGCCTTCATTGAAGGCCTCGAAATCCTGGAAGCTCATTCTGCCTGTCCTCTTGTTTGGTGACCTTTTTTTCAAAGAACGTGTCCGACTCTGATTTTTGTTATCTCAAGGATTTGACAAAGATTATTTTTTAGTCATGACCATTTGATTACTTTAAAAAATATATGTAAAAATTGATGTTTTTATTTTAATTTCATAATCATGCATGTCATCTTGTGGTCTACGGATGTTAAATTCTATGGAGTAGTACATAGAAGATATTCTGTGTGAGACTCCTACACAGTTGTTTTTCGCTCTGTATGATTACGACTTTTGAAAATACAATTTGAGTGGCATGACAACATTTTGTACCCATTTGATTTTTTTTGCAAAAACTATTTTCGTAATATACCATGTGAATTCATTTGATGAACATTTGAGACGTGTGTTACACGTGCATGCTTCCTAGTTTATTTAGATTTTGTTTTCATTCTTCTGTATTTCTGCCTTATTTTCTTAAATTGTTTTATATGACTAAATATTATAAATATATATATTATAAAAACATTTTACATGAAAAATGTCAAAAAATAATCTTGTATACGAAATGTAAACACTTTACTATAATCTAATGTACGTTGATAACCACCACATGTGTGGTAGGAGCAACAGACGACCACATACCGCATAACTAAATATTGGGCCATGTTACTGCATGCCTGCACAAGTGACGAAACTGATGAGGTTAGCGAGATTTTTTTGTCTTTTCAGTTTTCATTTTTTTATCTGTTAAATAAAAAATCCGATTGAAAACCCGTTTTTACCATTAAATCAGTCGCGACGAGATCTTTGAAACTAGATCTCATATCGATATGTTTCGACGACCTTTTTTATAATTAAAAGTTGTCATGTCTATTGCATATAAATCGCCATCATGATTACACTGAATTTGTCATGATATATTTCAATTACTTTTTTATGTTTAAAGTAAATTTTGAAATGTTATAAAAAAAGGAATTAAGAAACTAAACTTGCCGTGATGAGTTACTAAATTTTGCCATGATCCATGAAATAATTTTGACATGGTTCATAAGTAAACAGAAATATGTCATCAATTATTTTAAAATGCATGGTTAATGTCTCAAATTTATCATGAACCATAAACTAAAATTGTCATGATGAATTACTTAAATTTGCCATAATACATGCACTACAATTTGCCATGCTTCATACAAAAAATATTTTCTGTGTTTAAAATACTAGAATCACAATGGTCAAAATACTAAAATTGTAATGATCTATAAACTCAATTTGCCATGATGAATTACTAGAAATTGCCATCATCCATGAATTAAATTTCTAATGGTTAATTATTAAAGTTAGCCATGGTCAATTAATAAAAAATGCCATGAAAATTAGTTGCAATACAATGGTAGCTTTAAATATAGAAGAAAAAACTAGATGAAATATGTCGTGGCAATTTTATTGTAAACACTATGGCAATTTCAATGTAAACATCATGATAACTTTTGACCCCAAAAAAAGGTCGTCAAAAAATATCAATATAAGATATAGTTTTGAAGATCTCGTTGAGACGAATTTAATAATGAAAACGGTTTTTAAATTAGATTTTGTATTAAGAGATAAAACATTTTTAATTTCAAAAACGCAAAAAGATTTATCTAATGTTATATGTTTGATGTGGCAAGATGGATGTTTGTGAGGGCGTGTGGACCATGTTACCTCGTGACACACGTGTATGGGTTATCATTTAGGAAACTAATTCTTTGGCACGAAAAGAAAAGATGCACTCATATAAAGAGAAAGAAGTTTTGCATAAGCTTCTCCCTTTAATCGGAGAACAAAAATGTTACGGGTGTGCCAGTGTATAGAGTACACGGATACAAGAGAAAGACAGAAAAAGAAAGTTTGATGCATGTTAGTGCGGCCCGATGATCAAGTAATCGTGGTCTTCTGGTCCCGAGGGCCTCGAAAAAAACCCTGGTTAATTACTCCCGCGGATAGTACCGTGGGACACCTCCGATTAAGTTGCACGGTCGTCATCTTTGGTCTTCGCTTCGCGTTCTCCATACATGGTGGTGGTGTGTATGTGACGACGACAGAGTCCTTGTACAAAGTGGTACACCCGCCGTTGAAAATGTGGCCTTTGCTGCATCCACGACCGCCTATGTCGTCTTGCCTCCTTAACCTTGAGCGGCGTCCATGTTGCTTGTTGAGGTAGCTTGCATGGTTGGGCTTGGCTTGGACGTCGTCGGTGACTTCGAAGACTCGCCGGATGTGCAAGGGGTATGCCCCACGGAAGTAGATGTTGAAAAGAGGAGAAGGGACGGATAGACGTGCTACTCATGAAATGCACACGTCCGTCAATGACCGCATGCACCGTCGACAATAGCGGAGGAAGTCGTCACCCCGTGCTTCGAAGCGGCCCGGAGTGCTGCCTCTGGCGGCAACGAAATCGCCACCCCATGCCGCTCGGCGCGGCGGCCACCACAGGATGAGTCACCCGCCAAAGAGCATGCACCCCTGACATGGGGTGCCAACGGTCATACCGAGTCCACCTCCACAAAGGATGCATCCTGGCCAAAAGCTGATACACATGAGCCAAATCCGGTGCGTATGACATGCATCCGCAATGAGAAAGAAGGAGGCCGTGGGATACACCTAAGCATGTCCCGGTCCCGGCCCCAACCGGATGACATCTCTGCCGTCAATAGTTACCACAAGTCGTCGTGACTCGTCGAACGCCGCAGCACCACCAGCGCGTCGAACGGACCATGTCACCAAGTCGCGGCGAGGCCATGACGCCTCCATGGACCAGCGAGTGAGGCCTCGCGATACAGCAGGGCCTTGCCCCCCACACTGGCGACGGTGTCTCGTCTTCAGCTTCGGTCGAGCCCAACGCGAGTGAGTCGAACAACGTGTGTCATCGAGTCCCGGCATGATGATGTTGCCGATAGACTAGAAGCCAGAAGGCGGAGGGTGCACCGGAGACCGTGCACGGACGGCGTCGTCGTCTTGTGTGGAGGGTATGTCGCCGGTGGTGACCCCACCATGAAAGGCATAGCCTTCGGCTGCACGGCAACCCCGACGACATCGTCCCGACTGAAGGGCGCATCTGGTACGTCGTCGCCGGTGGTGTGTGTGGTGTCGGCTGCTCATGCCCCAACAAGTCGTCGTCGTGGGCGGCGGGCGCACCGGAGACGGCACACACATGACAACCCGTCTCATCGTCGCCTGGGCGAAGTCGCGATTCGTCGGTGGAGGGTGCGCTGTCGGCTGCACATGAAGCGCCCCGGCACATCGTGGTCGCATCCACGAGGCGCCGTCCGCTACGTCCTGGTGAGCTTCGCGGCGTCGACCCGCGCCCTGTATGGACTGAGTGATCTTCAAGTCAAACGCATAGCGCCGTGAGCCACGCGTCCGCTCGAGCCCTGGCGTGCCCATCTCCCTCGACGGGTGAGAGGCGAGGCAGACTAGTGCCGGGCATCGGCACGCCCGCGGCGACCTCGGCGCAGTCGCGTATTGACCAACTTTGTGCTAGATGCAAAGAAGCAGAAGGTATATTTGTTAGTAATATATAAATATCAACATAGGAAAAGATGACTGCCATGGCTGGCCTCCTGCCTCCTGGTCTCCGCTGCCGGTTCGCAGTCTAAGACGACGCGAGCGCTTCGCGCGGACGCACCGTCTAGACTGCCGTCGCAAGCGTACGTCGCCGGCCATGCACGAGACTTCTTCCCCCACAGAGCTCGGCCCGTGTCTCCGATCTCTCGTCCGCGCGCGAGTTCTCCTCCTCCTCCTGATGCTTGGTGCGTGATGGGCGTTGCGTGGGTTATGACCGGATGGAGTGCTGCGTGATGGATGGATGGTGCCTCCCCTTCCTGCTGCGTCCTCCTCTCCCTGTATTTAACTATTTATAGGTAGACAGAGATAGGACGGTGCGACGCCTCGGCCGTCTTCATGTGCAAGCAAACACGTTCAAATCATCATCTTTTTGTGTGTCCTGGAAGTTGTAACATGATACTGAACGTTGAGAAGTGATTCAATAAAGTCCCGATACAAGGAAATACATTGTCAATACGGTCCTGGATTTTGGACCGTTAGTCCTGGCTCTACACGTTGCATACGTATCGCGTATTCTCCGGTTAGGCCGGCCCACGTACGGGATTCGCCTTTGGTTTTGTTCGTTGCTGCTTCCTTTGTTGTTCTTTGCAGTTTTTTTTTTTAATTCTGAGATTTTTTGCTTCCGTTTTTGCAATGTTTTGTTCGGTTTTTAATGGTTTTTGCGACCCCCAGCCAGACTTTGCGCGTGCTAGCCCACACATTAAGTGCATTTATCTGTCTACTAAGGAGATGTATGGCCTAGTATATAAATCACCTTGTCTTTTACGCTGTAGCACACACAGACTTGTTTTTTTTTTGCGAAAAACAGTAGGATTTGCTACTAATAAGATGCACATGGTTTCGAACCATATTTTCTTTTCTTTTTCTTTTTTTCTGTTACTTTTTATTTTATTCCTTTTCTGTTTCTTTCAATTTTACAAATTAAAATAATGTTTAAAGTATTCAACATTTGTTAGCTCTTTCACAACTAGTTCAGAATTTGTTTTTCAGAAATAGTTTGAAGTTTCAAAAATTGGTCACAGTATACAAAAAATATTAGAAGTTTTTAAAAATGTTTCCATTTCCAATGTTTTGTTCATGCATTCAAACAATATTTGCTATTTTTTGATTTTTGGGGATTTTCAAATTGTTCTCGGTTATAAATTCATGTTCTGAATCTCAAATTTTGTTCAGCAATTCAAAAAATGTTCCTCTTTTCAAAAATGATCCTGAATTTAAAATAATGTTAATGTTTCCGATGAATTTTTGTTCAACAAGTATTTTTTTCATGTATTTATCTTTTTTGTACCTCTCACATGCAAGCACGTATATTGATGAAATTTTGCACAGTTATATTACACTACTATACATGCATATGCATAATTTTTTGGAATTTTCAGGCAGTAAAAATCCATTTTTTACTTAAAAATAACAGGCGCAATGTGCCCGTGCTCCAAACCATTATTCGCAACATGTTGAGCTAATCTAGAGGAAAGGATTTATTTCAACTCAAAAAACAGATTTCTTATACGAGAGCTCCTAGCTGACGCTCGCAACCGTCAACCAGAGGAGCTTCCGTGCAGGGCGTTCATCTGCTTGGACCGGCCCATTTGGTGGCCTCAGTGCGAGCCGCCGCTATTAAGAATCCAAAAAAATGATGCGCGTTTGAGGAATCGAACTCACAACTGACAATAGATAGTACTTCCTCTTTACCACTTGAGCTGCACAATGTTAGTGTTTAAAAGGGGGCGCGAATGTTTAAAAAGAAACGCAGTGGAAGATTAAAAAATCAAAAAGTTTACACCATTGAACATCTTTTTGATATACGATGAAAAGAAATTAAAATACACATTGAACATTTTTATGATATATGCTAAACATTTTTTAAGTACACATTAAACATTTTTTTTAATATATGCCGAACATTTTTTAAGTACGCAATGGAGATTTTTTTGAATACCTTGAACATATTCTTAAATACCTTGAACATATTCTTAATATATGGTGAACATTTTGTTGTACGATGAGCATATTCTTAAATACGTTCAATACATGATGAACATTTTTATAAAATACGGTGAAACATTTTCTTGATATACGATGAGCATTTTTGTATGCAGTGAACTTTTTATATAAGACATAGAAAAGACAAGAAAAAATAAATAAAAGAAAAGAAAAAACGAAAAAGAAAAAACAAAAGGAAAAAGGAACCAAAACAAAGAAACCAGAACAAAGCAACTGAAAACCGAACAAAACATTGCAAAACCGGAAGCAAAAAACTTCAGAAGAAAAATAAAAAAACGCAAGGAACAGCAAAAGAAGCAGCAGCGAACGAAACCAAAGGCGAATACCGTATGTGGGCCGGCCCAACCGGAGAATACGAGATACGTATGCAACATGTAGAGTCAAGACTGGCGGTCCAAAATCCAGGACCATATTGACAACGTATTTCCTTGTATCGGGACCATATTGGATCACTTCTCAACATCCAGGACCATGTTGGACCTCGTCGCCAACTTCTAGGACTATACTTGCAATTATCATGTGTGTGTGTATGTGCGTGTTTATCTTCTGGTGTTCTTGACGCGTACATCCACACACAAGGAAAATAACCGTCCTCGTAGGTGCCTGGGCATATCACTGCGGGTGGACTCTGCTGGGACAGCCATCGTGTATTTAGTACACTAGCAAAAATGCCCGTGGCGATGCAATGGGAGAAAAAACTTACACTTTATAGCATAATAAGTCTGGTCTAAACCGCATGGACAACAACAAGGACGTCCGGCGGGGGAAAGTCAAGCCGGTCTCCAAAGCCATAGCAGGCCGAAATACCAAGCGGATAGGGTTAACTTCAAGGACGCGCACGAAGAAGGTTGGGAATTTGCTAAGGAAAAAATGACGGATTTAGGTTGATGGAGAGCGGCATCCGAACAAATGGCATCGGTTGGGAATTGCAGCTGACGACAACATTTACTCGATAGAAAGAAGCACTGGGACAAAAGTTTTTTTACAATAGGAAAGATGTGTGCGTCTGGTCCGGCACTAAATCAGAGCGTTCATGTTTTTTTATCTGGGAAAGAGCACAGGTGTTGTATAAGTGAAGTGTGTGATTACACGATGTCCAAAAAATGCAAAAGAACCATTATGAAAAGAAATCATGTGTTGCAACGGATACAAAAATGATGATTACTCATATATTTACGATAATGATAAATTCCGAACGTTCGGATTTTAGCATTTCGTTCAGAACTGGCAACTTTAGTTGCCACGGGGTGGCAACTTTAGTTACACACAGGGCAATTTTCCGAACTGAGACAAAGTTGTCATGTCTTAACAACTAAAGTTGCCACTCGCGTCAACTGAAATTGCCATAAAAAACGTTCGGAATGAAATGCTAAAATCCGAACGTTCAGATCCCTATATTTATTGCTCACAGAGTTTTCTAGTGCCTCACTTGATCGACAGCGTGGTTCAACTGAACAGGAGTATGATGGCGCAGTAATTGCGCACCAAGATGGTCATCCTCAACATCGTCGTTCTTAGATGTATCGACATCTAGGCTCTGCGACGCCTTCATCTACCAGCCCGCATTCATGTCTCACTTCGAGCTTCCACCTTTTATTGGATCGCGCCGTCTCCACAGGTCCGTGCGCATCCTCTCCCAGCCACCCGGGGCATGCACTACACGACAATAGCATACTCATCCTACTTCATGCCATAATTTACGGTTCTATCCCACTCCTTTTTGTACCTATATAGCAGAAAGAATAACGGGCTTCATTTGACCCACATTTTCATGCTCATCATCTTCTTCCTTGCTCTGTGTTTGCCCAACCAACAGTGCATTGATATACAATAAAAGATGGGACAAACTCTTGCCAAAAGTGTCGTGGTTTCGTCACGGCAGATGCCATAGGTAGGCTTATCGAGAGGGGTCGAAGGACGCCGGCGGGCTCCAGGAGCGGGATTAGGCACAAGTGGTGGTTGACACACGATGTACCCAGGTTCGAGGCCCTTCGTGGGAGGTAATACCCCTAATCTTGCTCGGTCTAGTTGAGACAATGGTCGGGTTACAATGGTACTCCTTGAGTTGTATGGATCGAGGAGGAAGGAGGAGCTAGCCTACTCTTCCGCCTCTCTACGTGCGTGTGCGTGGAGTGGATGTCGAGGGGACTCTCATAGAGCAGCTGATCGATCGTCCCCTACATGGGGGTGGCCCGGGGGTTTTATAGGCCAACCCCCCGGAATACAATACAAGTAGAAGGTCAAAGGGGTCCTAGCCGGCAGCCTCTCTGGTCGGTTGCGGGGGCCCGGCCGGGGGGTCTTGTCATCGGTAGGTCCCGCCGGCTGAGGGGTCCCGTCAGGAACCGACGGGGCCCGCGAGGCGGGCCCCGACGCCGGTCACATCGCGGCACGGGCCACACCTTGTGGCGTCGTCTTGCGATGGCCGGCCAGGGTGAGCGGTACGACCAGCCACCCTGTAGCCATGCCGGGGCAGGTAACGGAGTGGTTGGAGGCGTGTCGGCACTGTTGGAAGCCCGGTCACCATCCGCTAGGGTCAGAGGCACTGACGTCTTCGTTGTGGCCATACCGGCGCTGACCCCCAATGGGATGGGGGCCACTGTTGCCGCGCACGCCCCGCAGACGGTATCCAATGCTCAGCCGGCTGGGCGTAGCCGGCGGATCACCTCCGGCAAGGTGCAGCCGGACCGCTGGGGGAGGCAGCCCGCCCTTTAGTCGCGTTAGGAGGAGGGGGAAAGAGGGCGCTTGAGGCTACCCCGGGGTCATCCCCCCATCAGTAGTCCCCGAAGCCGGGGAGGACCCGCCGACGGGCCGCGGCGGTCCTCGCCGGCTTGAAGATCGTTCTTGTGCCGCGGGTGGCCTTGAGAGTCGAGCGGAACCGGCAAGCCATGGCCGGCTCCGTGGCCGGCCGACGCTTCGTGCGCCGCCTCGGGTTTCCTGCCTGGCTGAGGAGACGCGCCACGCGGCGGAAAAGACTGGGCAGCGGGGCGGGGCCCTCCGCGGCCACAGCCTTGCCCCGCGCACAAGGATACTTTACGACACGGTGCGAACGGTTGGCATTCCCGAGCACCACAATGTCCGCCCCGCGCGCCGCGGGAATCGTGGGGGTCGTGCCCAATGAATCCAGCCCCCACGATCGCCCACGCGGGGTATAAATGTCGAGAAGGGGGAGGCAGAACGGCCCGTTCGCTCCCCCCTCCTGCCGCCGCATCGCCTTCGTCGCCTCCCTCCCCCTGCCACGAGAGAGAGAGAAGCCGAAGCACGAGGACAGGCCACACCACCATGCACTGTCAAAGAGAGCCCGGACCACCGCCGAACACCCGTGCCCGTCGACGCGACCGCACGGCCCCTCGACGACCATGGCGGGCAAGGGCGCCTGGGACGGCAGCGATGTGGACGAGTCCTTCATCGAACACCTCCGCCACCATCGCAAGCTCCCGGTGGAGGAGCACTTGGTGGCGCGCCCAGCCTGGCCGGAGAACTCCCTGGCCCTGCGGGAGGGCGAAGTGGTCGTCTTCGCCAACCACTTCCTCCGCGGGCTCGGGCTGCCGGCGAGCGCCTTCTTCCGCCACTTCCTGACGCGGTTCGGCCTGTAGCCGCACCACCTCGCCCCCAACGATGTCCTGCAGATGGCGGCCTTCGTCACCCTCTGCGAGGGATACTTGGGGGTCGCGCCGAGGCTTGACCTCTGGTGCCGGCTCTTCTTCCTCAAAAGGCAGATGGCGAAATACCCGGCGACGAAGCAGATGGTGATGACCGCCTGCAGAGGCGCCCTGATCCACATTCGCAAGGGAACCGGCTTCCCGAAGCTCCCGCTGCACGAGTCAGTGAAGCCATGGCAGCGGGGGTTCTTCTACGTGAAGAACGCGAAGCTGGAGGAGGACTACATCAACCTCCCCGACTTCGCCAACCATCTGCCGACCACGATGCTAAACTGGCGAGCGGCCGCGTCTCCGACACCCGAGACGGCGGACCGGCTCTGCGAGCGCCTGCTCGCGATGACCGGGTCGGAGGGGCTGAAGGCCACGGACCTGTTGGCCACGATGGTGGCGTGCCGGGTGCAGCCGCTGCAGAGTCGGCCGCACCTCATCTGCCAGATGGGAGGATGCCACGACCCCTGCCGGCTCTCCACCAAGGAGATGAAGCTGGCCTATGTGGCGAGGAGGGTGAACGCCATTTCGACGGCGAAGATGGCAGAAGGAGAATGGCAATGGGGGAAAACCCCGTACAGCCGGAGCCGCCCGGTACCACGGGTAAGTGACAAGCCGGTTCCTCCCCTCCACTCATCTTCTTTTAGAGGTGATACCCCTCCCCCCTTAGTCTGACAATGCGCCGCCCGGCCCGCCCGCGGCTCTTCCCTTTGCTGCAGAACTACAGGGAGCCGGCCCCCGACACGGCGGAGTCGGACCCCGAAGAGATTGAGGACGCCGACGACGTGGAGCCGGCCGACTCCGAGCGAGCCGGAGCATCCGGTGCCGGCGATGCGGAGACGAAGACAGAGGGGGCCGAAGAGGCCGAATCGACGGGAGAGTCCCCTCCCCAGACGCGCGTTGCCAAGGCTCCGGAGAAGTCCGAGGCTTCGGAGCACGAGTTCACGGCGTCGCGGAGGCGCCAACCTCGAGCTGGCGGCGGCCCTAGTCGGGGAGGCCTGGTCGCGGGCGACAAGGGGAAGGGCCGGCTGCCAGCAACCCGGTGCCCAAGCGTGCGGCGATCGCACAGCCGGGCGGCAATCGCGGAGGCGGAGGCAAGAAGTAGAAGGTCGCCTAGGCGGGACCCGTGAGGAGGGCGATCCCCGTCGTCGTCGGGTAAGTCCGTCTTCTCCTCCACCTTGGTCCGTCTTGCCTTCCCCCTAGTCTCTTACTTCTTCACGACCAGGGAGGCGCGCCCTTGGGAGGACACTGGGTGGCGAGACGGAGAGGGCGGCGCCGCCGACGGAGGCCGAGGAGAGGGAGCGCCTGGTGTCGTGGATTTATCACGGCAGATGTCCGGGTGAACGGACTTGAATTCGAGGCCATCGCTAATGTGATGGACTCAAAGGGGTTGATTGGGACGAAGGACACGGGTTTACCCAGGTTCGGCCCCTCAAGTCGAGGTAATAGCCTACGTCCTGCTTGTGCTTGTATTGCTTGTTGAAATGATTACAAGGGAGCTAAGGTTTGACCTAGTTCTCGATCACCTGATCTCTAAGTCGCCCCGGGTCTGCCTTTATATAGGAGGTCTGGACCACGGGTCTTACAATTGCTTAACCGAGTCTCATTGTCTCTCCGAGTCTTTCTCTATCTTCTCATCTAAGCTGTCCCCGAGCGGCTTTACACGCCCGGGTCATCTCCGTCCAGGCCACCTTACGGCCCACATCCTGAGCCATCTATCTTCCTGGGCCGTAGGTTTTACGGCTCACCCTTGGGTCGGCTCACGAGCCATCAGCATGACCCGGAGCCTTAAGGGCGGGTCATATTGCGGGGTTATATCCCCAACATTAGGCCCCAGGTTGAATTGAGCTTGCTCACTTCATCCTTCTCTTTTTGGCTCTTGGTGGGTCACCTGATGATGACCCGGCGTGACGTCACGAGATCTGCTAACGTATCACCGAATCTTTTATTAATGGTCAGCCCGAAAATCGAGGCGTCCGCTTCGGTCAATTGTTTTTGTCGCCTAGATTTTCGCGCCTACCTCGTCTCCTCTTTAAATAAGACTTGTGCGGACGAAAACCTCCCTTCTCCCGCTCATTCTTCTTCTTCCTGTTGCCGTCGCTCCAGCGTACTCGTCCTTCGACGCCGTCTCTGCAGCTTCACCAACCAGGCCGCTGCATCAACCTGACTCATACCAGAATCTCTTCCGCATCCGCCGCTCCATCGTCGGTGAGTCCTAACTCTTCCTTTAGATCCATTGCCGCCATAGTAGGGTTTGCGGGAACGTCCGCCGCCACCGTTTGTGTTCCTCCATCGCCACCGTTAGGTTATTCCGACGCCGTCGACGTCTTTAGCGTGCAGCTCTGCCATGCCGCCGCGCACAACGTAGCGGTGCGCAATGCATAGACCGTCACAGCTTTGTCTCATTCTTTTTTGTTCCATTTGTTCTTCGTTAGGTCTGGAAATAAGACCCTATTTTCCTGTTTTTGTAAATCCATAATTGCAGCGGTAGTTTACAAAACCTGTTTTTTTAGGACTTAGCCGATTTTCGCTCCTCCCTTCCTTGTTGAACCGCCAGACTTCTCCGGCTCTCATTAGCCAGACTATGGCGTAGTATTTGTAGAGCCCTTAAAATCGTAAGCCGTCATAGATATTGCTTGCTCTTAACTCGCCGTATCTTTAATTTTGCACAGTTTGTAAGCCGCCGCCATGTCCCGTGCTTCCAACTCATGCAACTGGGTCGGCTCTAGCGTCACAGAAGAATACTTAGCGGATTTTCTTGACGCGGGCACTCTTCCTCCCAAGGAGGTCCTTCACTGGCGGGTTCCAGGTGACAAGACTCGGCCCTCTCCCCAACAAGGAGAAGTAGTGGTTTTCTCTGACCATATCGAGCGAGGGTTCGTGCCGTCCGACTCTAAATTTTTCCCTGACATTCTCCATTTGTACAAACTTCACCCTCAAGACTAGGCCCCTAACTCCGTTTCAAACATATGCAATTTCCAAGTGCTCTGTGAAGCCTTCCTGCAAATCAAGCCGTTTGTGGGATTGTTTCGAGAGTTCTTCTACGCCAACCGCCAAACCGAAATGAAAGGCGGTCCGAGCCTGGAACTTGGCGGTATTTCTATTCAACGACGCAAAGACATCATTTTTCCGGCTGCGTAGATGCCGAGTCATCCAAAGGATTGGAATAAAACTTGGTTCTACTGCAAGGACACCTCTCCTGAAGATGGGCGCCCATTGCCGGGTTATCGCCCCTCCCGGCTCAGGACAGACTCAGAGCTTCCTAGTCGGCTCTCAGTTTCAGAGCGTGCCAGGTATGAGCCGGCTCACGCTAAGATCAAGGCACTCATGGCCAATGGTTTGACCGGTCTGGATTTGATTTGCTGCTGGATTTCATGGCGGATCATGCCCTTAAGCCGTAGAAGCCATCTTATGTGTGAATATGAAGGCAAATATGACAGCTCCTTGTGCTTCAGCAAATCAACCTTGACAGAGGATGACATTTTACCATTGTCATCCGGAGCCTTGTCCATGAAGCCTCCGGCTCATGCAGCGCCATTGGCCTAGCGCCTTTCAGCGTCAACAATCCGGCTCCAGATGTGAGTTAATTTCTTTCCCATCCATCTCTTGGATGTTGCTTGTACCTTGCTGATTTATTATTCTCCGGGTTATTTTCGCAGGCCGACTCTGATTTCTGGAAGAAGGAGTACGTCCCTCCTCTGAAGAAGCTCAAGAAGAAAGCCCCAGCCAAGAAGCCAAAGAAAGATGCCCCGCGAGAGGAGTGGTTCGACCCGCCACAATCATCCAGCTCAGAGGTAAAATTTTAGTTGTTTGCTTGATTCTTTGTCTTCCTGCTTTACCAATGCTTTTTTTTTACTCATAGGATGAAGTGGAGACCAACGTGCCAATGCCCCTGAGGTAAATTATGTCTCTTCTGGCTAAGAGTATTTTGTCCCCCGAAAGCCGCGGCGGGTTGCGAGAAAAGTTCCTCTTTCTCATCCTCTCGCTTACCCGGATCCCGATTTTGTTTTGAAAAAGCAACAACAGGCTGAACGTCGCCAAACCCGGAGCGCCGGCTCTACTGAGCTTATGTCCGGCTTGCCGAACTCGCCGGTTCCGAAGAAACGCCCCGCTGAGGTATGTGTTTCCTATTTGATTCATTTCTCTTTATAACCTTAGTGCCGTCTCATTCTTCTTGAATTTCATCTCAGAAGTCGCCCTCCTCCGACGACTCTTCGGCGGACGTTCTGCCGCCTTCGAAGATCAACCCGCTGTAAGAGTCTTTACACTATAATATCCGGTTCTTTGTAGGGTAGTAATATCCTTTGGATTCTCACTTTCCTATCTTGCAGTGCTCAAGCCAAGCGTCGGAAGACCAACAAGCCCTCCCCCAGTCATGCCGCTGAAGAACCGGAGCAGGAACAACCGGAGGAGCCACAACCGGATGTAGATCCGTCAGTTGTTTCTATTGAGACAGATATCATCCCGGAGAGCCCTCTAAGGGGTCCTTCAAAGCCGCCAAGTCCTGCCAAGGCCACTGCAACCCCAGAGGTTATGATCACCGGTTCTTCTCTCCAGTCCCCTCCGATTCATGTGTTGACCAGACATAAAGAGTCTGCCGAGGCCTCCGAGAAGCTGGATTGTGACTCTTCCCTTGAGAAGATGACGGCTGAAGAACTCCACGTCGGGTATACAAACCGGCTTACCACCAGCCGGGATCTAGAGCTTCGGCTGGTAACTTTGATGAAGACAAAATATGAGGTATTCCTCTTGTTGCTATAACCTTACTTAGCCCCCAAGGCCGGTTCAATCTAGTTAAGAGGTGAACCGGGTCTTTCCTGATCCTCTGTAGAAAATCAAAGGCCTTTGTCCCCAAGGGCCGGCTCAACATGTTAGAGTTGGGTCGGATCTTCACTGTAGATAACTTGAACAGCCAATGGTAGCCCCCAAGGGCCGACTCAAACTTGATGACGTTGAGTCGGAGCTTTCATTATAAGCAAATTTGAAGAGCCATATCATAGCCCCCAAGTTTCGGATTAACTTTGATGAAGATGATCCGGAACTGCGTTGTAAGCTCGAAGATCAATATACATTAGCCCCCAAGTGTCAAACATATTGCTTGCAATCTGCTTTGAGACTTGCATAATTTTGTCTTTAACTTTCCTTATTTGATATGACTTCCATTCTAGCGACTTATCCTATATTTTGACGTGTCATAGGAAGCTTTAAACGAAGCCGGGTCACAATTGACGGACCTGAAGACCAACTTGCGGCTCAACAAGAAGCCCGCATCATCGCTGATGAAATGTACCGGCTTCTCTCTAAAGAGCTGGCCATAATCAAGGCTAATTTTGCTGCCCTTAAGGAGTCAACTGATTCTAAGAAGACCGCCTTGACCCAACAGGCGGATGACGCCGACCAGCGGCTGATAGCTATGGCGGATGAACTCCAAGACTTGAAGCGCCACATAAGCAAAATGTCAGCCGCCTATTTGGTAAGCTTCTCATAACTTTGTGTTTCAAATGGTTTAATCTTTTACTTTGACTGGCGACTCATCTGAATTGTCCGGTTTGTACAGGTCCTAGGAGCCGGCAGTTGGCCTCTGATAGCCTGCTGCCGTTGAAGGCCATCTATACCTGACTGAGCAGTTGTACTGTGGTGCAATCTGTACTATCAAGGTCGTGCAGTACAAGGAGAAAATTCCGGCGACTCTCAGGGGTGTCTTAGAGCTCTTCTCCACCATGCCAAAACGATCTCCGAACTCAAGAAATCAGCCGCCCCGCCAAGGGGCCATTGCGGGCATCAGCCGTGCTTTGGCCTTTGCTCCGGGCCTGACAGCCGCCGAGATGATGGAGGGCTTCCCTTCAAGAAAAGATGACGGCTTGGAGTTTACTGATGCTGACTACGGCCGTGTATGAAAGAGTCCCGGGTGTTAGCTTCTGTCTTAGTGGAGGAGGTTGATCTGTCAACTTATCAAGCGGCGTATGACCCGGAGCAGAAGAGAGTCCAGGGTCCTTTATACGAGTCCAAAGATTTGACGCCTGCTCGGAGTAAGGACCTCTTTGCTCTAGATCTTGACCCGTCACCCTTTTTGAGGGCTCTTTTGCAGCTCTAACAAACTGCAATTGGGATTTGGACACCTCCAAATCAAGGCCCAGAAGAGCCGGCGAGGATGACCCACCAGCTAACTAGCTGCTGCTTTAAGATCTTTGTATCAGCTTAACCCACCGTGTGACGGCTGAAAACACTTTGTCTGAAATTTTGATCTCCTCTGGGAGTGTAATAGCTAGATGAAAAATTGTCTAAAATTTGTCTTATAAGATGATCCGGCTTTTGGTCTGTCATTTGTGTTTGCGCGCTTTGAGTTATTTACAGTTGCCTTGTCATCATATAAGACACCTGCAGCAAAAATTAGATAAGCCACACCCGGAAGCGGTGACTCCCTCTTTGATAATTACGGCCAATCTGGTTAGCCGAGAATGGCATAGAGCCTGGCGGATAAGGCATCTGTAGAAGATACACCCGAAGGTAACAATATGGCGTAAATACCGGCGGATAAGCATTAGAAGTTGTACCCGAAGGTAAGAAGCCGCCCTCGCCGCGGCTAATTTTTCCTTAGGCGGATCTTTATGAGAACAGTTAATAGGCATTAGAAGCTGTACCCGAAGGTAAGAAGCCGCGTTCACCGCAGCTAAGTTATCTTAGCTGTTTTTACATGGCCTTAGGCTGGCTAATTGGCATTAGAAGCTTTACCCAGAGGCAGAAAGCCGCCGTTCGCGGGTCATGAGACGTTTGCTACCCATCGGTAAAAAACCTCTCATAACCGCGGCTAAACTGGTTAGCCGGATATGGCATAGAGCCGGCTGATAGGGTGTTAGAAGCGATACCCGTCGGTAAGAAGCCCCCTCAGCAATTACGGCGTAACCCGCCGGCGGATAGGCGTTAGAAGCTGCACCCGAAGGCGAGAAGCCGCCCTCGCCACGACTAATTGCCTTAGTCGGGTTTTTTATGGCAAAATGCCCAGCTTAATAGGTGTCTACCACCGTTCAGCAATATGACGCCAAGCGCCGGCAGATAGGCGTTAGAAGCTGCACCCGAAGGCGAGAAGCTGCCCTCGCCGTGACTCATTGTTTTGAGCCGGATTTTGTGGCATAACGCCTGGCTACTAAGCATCTACTGCCGTTCGCCGACCTTAGTTGATGTATCAACCGAAATATTGCTTAATCTTCTCTTATGAAATAGCAGAGGCTTCCTTGTTTATTCATATAACTGTGGTATGTATAATGATGGTGTACAATGGTAGATCTTTACACCCTTAGGTGAAATAAGGCCGGAGATGTGCGATGTTCCATGGCCGATGGGTCTCCTGACCCGCCGTATCTAAGTCGTCTCGGACATTGACGAGGTAATATGACCCGTTGTTGAGATTTCTGCTGACCACAAAGGGTCCTTCCCATGGAGGTGATAGTTTATGCATATTCGTCTGGTCCTGAATCAGCCGAAGCACCAAGTCGCCCTCCTGGAACGTCCGGGTCTTGACCCTGTGGCTTGTGATAGCGAGCAGGTCTTGTTGATAAATTGCTGATCGGGCTGTTGCTAACTCTCGTGCCTCTTCCAAAGAATCCAATGCATCTCGACGCGTTGTCTCGTTGTCTGTCCTAACGTAAGCCGCCACCCTTGGTGAGTCATGCCGGATGTCGTTGGGTAAGACAGCCTCAGCGCCGTACACCATAAAGAAGGGCGTGAAACCCGTGGACCTGTTAGGGGTGGTCTGATGCTCCATAAGACGGAAGGTAATTCTTCGACCCAACACCGGGCGTTCGTTGCAAAGGAACCATAAGTCGCGCTTAATTCCTCTTAGAATTTCCTGATTGGCGCGCTCCGCCTGACCGTTGGACTGTGGATGTGCCACGGCTGATACATCAAGCCGGATATGCTCTTCATCACATAATTTTTCATAGCCCCCTTGGATAGATTTGTACCATTATCAGTTGATGATGTGGGGTAACCAAAGCAAGGTAGATTAGCTTTTTGATAAACAGAACTGTATAGCTGCATCACATTTGCTGACCGGCTCTGCCTCTACCCACTTGGTAAATTTATCAACCGCCACCAGGAGGTGCGTTTTCTTGTCCTTGGTCCTCTTGAAAGGCCCTACCATGTCAGCCCCCAGACCGCAAACGGCCAAGTGATTGGTATCATCCTTAATTCTTGAGCCGGAACATGAGCACGCCGGCTAAATTTCTGACAGCCGTCGCACTTACGGACTAAGTCCTCTGCATCTTTGTGAGCCGTCAACCAGAAGAACCCATGCCGGAAAGCCTTGGCCACCAAAGATTTCGAGCCGGCATGGTGCCCACAATCTCCAGTGTGGATCTCACTCAAGATCTGCTGGCCCTCCTCTGGTGAAACACAACGTTGAAAAACCCCTGTTACACTGCATTTATGCAACTACCGTTAATTATCGTCATGGACTTAGAACGGCGGGTGATCTTTCTAGCCAGATCTTCATCCTCTGGTAACTCGCCCGGGTTAAATAGTCTAAATAAGGAATAGTCCAATCTGGGATAACATGTAGAGCCGCCACCAATTCTGCCTCCGGGTCAGGAACAGCCAAATCCTCCTCTGATGGTATCTTGACAGTCGGTGATATAAGACGTCAGAAAAACATTAGGCGGCACCGGCTTACGTTGGGAACCTAGCCGTGATAAAGCATCAGCCGCCTCGTTCTTGCGACGATCAATGTGATCTACCTGATACCCTTTGAAATGACCTACAATAATATCAACCGCTGCCTATAAGCCGCCATGTGGTCTTTGGAGTCCCAAGTGCCAGAAACCTGCTGAGCTACTAGATCTGAATCGCCCAAACACCTGACCCGGCTCAAATTCATCTCTTTGGCCAATCTAAGACCATGAAGTAAGCCTCGTACTCAGCCGCATTGTTAGTGCAAGGGAACATCAGCCGGAGCACTACAAAACTTGTCACCCTTTGGGGATGTCAGGACAACCCTTGCTCCGAACCCCTCTAACTGCTTGGAACCGTCAAAATGTATAGTCCAGTATGTATTATCTGGCTTTTCTTCGGGAGCTTGGCATTCTGTCCAATCATTGATGAAATCTACCAAAGCTTGGGATTTGATCGCCGTGCGAGGAACATACTTTACATTAAGAGGTCCTAGCTCTAAGGCCCATTTGGCAATCCTCCCTATGGCTTCTCTGTTCTGGATAATATCTCCCAATGGAGCAGAACTGACCACAGTTACCTGGTTGCCCTAGAAAGTAGTACTTTAACTTGCGGTTGGCCATAAAAAACCCGTATACCAGCTTCCTGCCAGTGCGGATATCTCTGCTTAGATTCTGTCAGGACATCACTGATATAATAAACCGGCCTTTGCACGGAATACTCCTTCCCAGCCTCCTTGCGCTCAACCACAATTGCAACACTGACAGCTCTGTTGTTAGCCGCCACATAAAGGAGCAACGGTTCTTTCTCAGCCGGCGCGGCTAACACTGGCGGCTCAGTGAGCTGTTTCTTAAGCGCCTCAAGTGCTTCACCCGCCGCCTTGCTCCAGGCAAACTTGTCTGTCTTTTTCATCATCTGATATAAAAGGATAAGCTTCTCTCCAAGACGGCTATGAACCGGCTCAACGCAGCAATCCGTCCTGCTAAGCGCTAAACGTCGTTAATGCAAGTCGGCTCTCTTAGAGAAGTAATAGCTTTGATTTTGTCCGGGTTAGCCTCGATGCCACGCTTAGAGACCAAGAAACCCAAAAGCTTCCCTGCTGGAACACCAAAAACACACTTGTCGGGTTAAGCATCATCTTGTAGACCCGAAGATTGTCAAAGGTTTCCCTTAGATCCTCCAAAAGAGACTCCTTCTTTCTGGATTGACCACGATGTCATCTACATAAGCATGAACATTACGGCCAATTTGACTGTGAAGGCAGTTCTGCACACATCGTTGATAAGTTGCCTGGGCACTCTTGAGTCGAAAGGCATAGAGACATAACAAACGCCCCAAAGGGTGTAATGAACGCCGTCTTCTCCTGGTCTTTCACTGCCATCTTGATCTGATGGTAACCTGAGTAAGCATCCAGGAAGCATAAACTTTCACATCCGGCTGTAGCATCAATGATCTGATCAATCGAGGAGGGCAAAAGGATCAGCCGGACAAGCCTTGTTAAGGTCCGTGTAGTCCACACACATACGCCAGGTGTCGTTCTTTTTGAGCACCAACACTGGGTTAGCCAACCATTCCGGGTGAAAAACTTCAACAATAAAACCAGCAGCCAAGAGCCGGGCAACTTCCCCAATAGCCTTGCCCTCTCCTCATTGAACCACGCAGGAACTGTTTGATCGGTTTAAACTTTGGATCCACATTAAGGTGTGCTCAGCGAATTCTCTCGGTACACCCGGCATGTCAGAAGGTTCCATGCAAAGATGTCCCGATTCTCATGGATGAATTCGATGAGTGCACTTTCCTATTTGGGGATCCATATGGGCTCCAATGATGAACTGCTTAGATGAGTCGCCCGGATTGAAATCTATTGCTTGGTATCATCTGCTGAAAATTTGAGGGGCGGCTCAACCTCCGTGGTGGGCTTTTTCAGGGGGGTCATATCCTCCGAATCAACATTCTCCTTATAAACTTAAGCTCCTCCTGAGCGCAACTGGACTCGGCGTAAGCTGCATCCCCTTCTCACACTCAATAGCTGGTTTCGGTTACCATGAACGGTGATGGTACCGTTTAAGTCGGGCATCTTGAGCTGCAAGTAAACATAGCAGGGCCGAGCCATGAACTTAGCATAAGCCGCCGTCCAAATAAGGCATGATAAGGGCTCTTGATCTTACCACCTCAAACCATAAGGGCTCCACTCTGTGGTTGTGTATCATCGCCAAAAGCTACCTCCAAAGATATCCTGCCCAACTGGATGCGCCGACTTACCTGGCACCACACCATGGAAAAAACAGTGGATGAAGGTTTTAAGTCCTTGTCGGCAACTTCATCCGCCGGAAGGTATCGTAATAAAGGATGTTTATGCTGCTGCCCGCCATCCATGAGCACCTTGTTCAACATATAATCCACCCACTTGGGGGGGCAACAACCAAGCCCAGCCGCCCCGGGTCATCATCAACGTGTGGCGGTGATCTTCACGGCTCCATGTTATGTCATATTCAACCACTTTAGTACTGTGGAAGAGCCGGCATAACCGCATTGACTGCCCGTTTATGCAACTTCTGGTCCCGTCTATTGAGGCTAGTTGTAAAGACGTGGTATTGCCCGGAGCTGAGCTGCTTCGGATTACTCTGAAAGCCAGACTGATTCCATTGTTGCTGTTGTGTTGATTATTACCAGGATGCGGCTTGTCCCCCGTGATTATCCTGACTCGGATGACCGGATGCTGAACAGCCAGAGCCAAATCCAGCTCCTGACCCGTCACGTCCTGGGCCGCCTGGCGGGCCGCCCCCGCGATGGTTAGGCTGTGTGACATATCGCTTGAACCTCTGCATAAAAGAACAACTCTCCCATGTATGATTTGCCGGTCTATCAGGCAAACTGTGATTCGACAAGGTCGCTTAAGCATCTTTATGTCGAGGAAAAATTATCCCTGTTCGAGGGGGCCCAAACCTCCTGTTGCCTTTGGGGTGATTTTGCTGGGCGTTTGTGTTGGCCACCAGCTCTGACCCGGCCTCTGGATTCTTACGTTTGCTCTGGTTACCATTGTTCACTGTGCCCTTGCTTTGGTTGCCCTTCTTGCCTTGACTAGCCTTTTCCTCATCAGAACCCGGATCCTTCGTGTTGAGTCGGCGTACTTCTGAGAGCCGTCATGAGCTCCCCCATGTCCTGACACGTACGCTTGAGCCGGCCAAGTTTCTGCTTTAAAGGAAAAAATGGCAATTCTTTTCTAAAATCAACACCGCTTGAGCCGCCGTGATCTCTCTGATGAGTGGATAATTGTCGAGACCCGCCGTACCCAATGATGAGCCGACTCGCTTTCCTGTTGGACACGTGATCAAGATCCACAATGGTCATAGGCTGCTTGCACGTCCCTTGAAAGTTTTTGATGAACCGAGCCCTGAGCTCCGCCCATGAATTGATGGTATTGGGTGGCAACCCTTTTAACCATGTACGAGCCGGGCCTTCAAGCATCATGATAAAATATTTGGCAAACCGCCTCACTAACATCCACATCTCCATGGCCAGCTCATAGCTTTCCACCAGGCCTCTGGGGGTAAATCAGCGGTGTAATTTGGGACCTTGCGGGGACCTTTAAAGTCTTTCGGTAACCGCTCGCTCCGGAGAGCCGGCGATAGACACGGCAGCCCCCCCGTCCTGGGGATTATACCTGCCCCTATGGAAACGGAAGGCCCGGGCTCTTGGCAAGCCGGCCTAGCTAGCGCCTCTTGCGGGCTTCCCACATGGTCTACATGTGCCTGTGATCTCTTCGCGGTCGGTGACCTGTTGGAATTTCCCTGCGATGGTTACTGCTAGAACCTGCTGGTGACTCGTAGCGCTGGCTAAAGCTACGGCTGGGAAGAGGGGTTGAATGGATGCGGCTCCGGCGTGTGAGCGTACCTCTCTTGTTGGCCCATGGCCGTCTGCAAGTACTCGATGGCGTTCCGCACATCCTCCGCAAAGGGTGCTTCATCCGGGATAGGGATCGTCTCAAGCCGGGTGGCAGCTGCTACCATGTTCTCGGCCGGGTAGTAGAATAATGACCCACCGGTGTTGGAAAGCCCCTAGGTGAAATTGGGTTGTGTTGGGCCGGATGAGTCGCTGGCCACTCCGTTGGGTGGCTCAGGTGCGCCGCGGCTCGCCTCGCGCCGGGGGTATTAAGAGGTTCCTTGCTTCATAAAGCTCTGGTAGACGGGACTGATGCCTCCTCCTGTGTACCCCGCTGCTGACCTTTGCTCCAGCCCTAGACGGAAAGCATCTGTCTGATAATTCTGTTTCTTCTTCCATCTGGACATTCAGCTCAGCCATCCTTTGTTGTT
>JAAAWK010000775.1:0-24682 GCA_022496015.1 Hordeum marinum
CAGACGGCAAAGAGCCTGGACGGCACACGTGGGCACTTAGCTCCGTTAGGGGGCTTAACGGCGTGCTTTGCCGTCCGCTGGCAGACGGCAAAGAACCTTAGGTCTTTGTCGTTCGCCAACAGACGGCAAAGAACCCACCTAGGCTAGCCCCAGTTTGCACAGGTAGCTGCCACGTGGCCACTTTGCCGGCGGAGGGGTGGGGGCGGTGCACGGGCGGGGAAGGGGTGGGCGGCAGGGCAGGGAGGGGCGATGGAGGGGAGGGGAGGGGGCGGGGGGGGGGGCGTTAGGGAGCGGGGGAGGGAGCTGGGCCCGGGCGGCGGAGGGGGGGGTGGAGGCAGGGCCGGGAGGCGGAGGGGGGGCGCAGCAGGGCGCAGGGGCACGGCGGGGGGAGGGGCCGGTGGGCGTGCGGGCGCGGGGGGGAGATGATGGGGGCAACGGGCGTGGGGTGCGCCATTAACGTTAGGTTAGGTATACTCTTTGTCGTCTGCTAGCGGACGGCAAAGAGGTGGGGTGGTGGGCCGTTGCAGTTGTGCCGTCAACTAGACCCCACCTCAGCTCTTTGCCGTCTGCTAGCTGACGACAAAGTTTGTTTGTCGTCCACTAGCGGACGGAAAAGAGCTGGCAGATGGCAAAGCACCTCTTTGCCGTCCACCATCTCTTTGCCGTCCGCTTCGATCTAGTTGATGGCAAAGGCTCTCTTTATCGTCCGCCAACGGACGGCAAAGAGCTGGCAGACGGCAAATTGTCTGATTCCAATAGTGCCAGTTCGAGAAAGTATAACTGCTAGTCAGTTAGCAGATCTGTAAAAATAGTTCTCTTCATGGTGTTCCTCTAGAAATTAATTCTAATCATGGAAGTCTTTTCACTTCTCGATTTTGGGAAAGTTTCCAGAATGCTATGGGAACCCATCTCTCCTTTAGCACCGCTTCACCCTCAGTCAAGTGGTAAGTAGAAAGAGTCAATCAAATTGTTGAAGATAAGCTCAGAGCCTGTGTTATCTCATTCAAAATGAATTGGGAGAAATGTCTTCCATTTGCCGAGTTTGCTTATAACAACAGCTTCCAGTCTAGTCTGGGCAAAGCTCCCTTTGAAGTTCTGTATGGACGAAGATGTCGAACGCCATTAAACTTGTCAGAAACCGGTGTGAAAGACAATTCTTTGGATCGGATATGATCTAGGATACGCAAGAGCAAGTTCGCATCATTCGTGAGAATTTGAAAACTGCCCAATCTTGTCAAAAGAGCCAATATGACCGTCAGCATAAGGAAGTAAGTTGACGAGAAGGCTTACCTTCGGATTTCACCTCTTAAGGGTACCCATCATTTGGGTATCAAAGGCAAATTGGCTCCTCTTTACATTGGTTCTTTTTGCATTCTCGCTAAACGAGGAGAGGTTGCTTACCAATTGGAACTACCTCCAAACCTTTCCAAGTTCATGATGTGTTCCACGTTTTTCAACTCAGGCATTCGCTTCAAGGATCCTATCCGCGAAGTAGACCACAAAAATGCTTGATCTTCAAGATGATGTCTCATATCGAGAATATCTTGTTCGTATTCTTGATGAAACCGAGCGCAAAAACTCAACGTCATAGCATCAAGTTTCTGAAGGTTCAGTGGTCACAGCATTCCAAGGATGAAGCAATCTGGGAGCACGAAGATCGTCTTTGGCTTGAGTACCCTGCACTCTTCCCGACTACTCTTGAATCTCGGGACGAGATTCTTGTTTAGTGGGGGTGAGTTGTCACAACCCTAGTTTTTTTTATGTTTGCTAGTGCATTGATTGCATGCATTTTTATTTTCAAATGAAAATGAAATGAGGGATGATCAAGCCTCACAATTCAAATTTTGTCAAATAGAATTATAAAAATTGTTTCAAACAGTTCCAAGAAAATGTTCCTAGTTCTCTAATAAAATATTGGACTGAAATAAAATTGTCAACCAATATTTTGGGATCACAAAAATATTTTATATTGGGCGTTTTGAATTTATTTTAACCCTATTTGCATTGGATATATATTTACTATATATGAAATATAGATCCAAACAACCTTGAAAATTATTGTGTGGCTTTGGACAAGTCCAACCTAGTCCACAAATATTTTCTTAGGTTTTTTTATAAATGGTTTGATATTTTTAACAAACCAACACAAATGTTAGAAACATAGAAAAACAAACCATAAAAGAAAAAAGAGAAAACCCTACCTGGCCCAAGTGGGAGGCCCGGCCCATGGGGGGCAACAGCGTCTTCTTCCTCCTGCCAGGAGGAGAAGCACCCGCGTTGCCTCCACCGCAGCCGGCTGTGGCCACGTCCCTTGGCCACCTCCTGCCTCCCTGCTTGCCTCCCCTTCACCCTCGAGTCGCCACATGCCCCTCCCGTCTCTCTCTCACTTTTCCCTTGCTCCTCTCTCTCCCTCTACTTCCTCTCCTCAGCTCTCTCTCATCGGCCGTCGTCGCCGCTCGCCGCACCCGCAGTTGCGTCGCCTCTCTGAGCCGCCCCCCGAGCTTCATCGTGACCCCCTAGACCTCCCTGTGGAGCCAAAGTCGCTGAGATACCCATGAAGCCGATGCCGCAGACATCTTATCTGCCTCTGGCCGCCTCTCTCCGTTGTCGATTCGGGACCACCGGCGCGTCCCTAAGCAAGCCGAGCGTCCCTGTCGACTCCCCGTGAGCTCGCCATCCCTCTCCCCCTCTTCCCGTGGGCCTCCCCGCTCTCTAGTGGACCTCCCTGTTGAGGCCGTACGGGCGCCGCCGCGGAAGATCTCGCCGGTGAGCCCTTCGGCGACCCCGAGCCCCCTGACCAGCCCCACTCGACGCGGTCAGGCATGGGCTCTACTCCAGTGGCCTCCGTTGCGCCGAACCGAGAGACCCCTAGCGGCTTCTGGTGAGCCTCCGCCACATCGGAAGGTCGCCACCGGCCCCGCTCCGACGGGAGATGACATGGTCGGCCGATTAGTACTAATCCCCCCTCCTAATAAGCCATTAGCCACTGACAGCAGGCCCCAGAACGGGTCAAACCCCCGGTCAGCGCGGGAATTAACCCCGTGACACTGACATGTGGGTCCCGGCCATCAGGTTTGACCCAGACCTAGCGTCATTGACTTGTTGACATCATAATGACATCAGGCTGACGCAGTAGTCATAGTACGTTAGTAGTAGTAGTTAAATTTCTATAATAAAAATAATTCAAAAAATTATAGAAATTAGTATAAACTTCAAAAATTCATAGAAAATAATATGTAAGTCAGATTAAAATAATTTATAAATGAAAATTTATCAGAAAAATCCAATGAATCTAATAGTGGCATTTTTATACATGTTAGAGCAAGCCAAATAGGAAAACTTGGACATTTTGTTCAAAACACAATAGGCCACCTCACATATGGAGTTTAATTTGAACCTTGGGTTCAAACCATCTTCATTTAACATGTTGATAGATGCTTTAGCTCAAACCAACAACATATTGCCATGTCATACTCATGCATAATTGTGAAGCATTTCCTTGCTTAATTTGTACCTTATTGATCTTGTTGATAGACTTGCGATACGTAGTTATCGACGACTTCGAAGAATAGCCGAGTTCTTCTGATAAACAGGCAAGCAACCCCTCCTTGAGCATGTTCGATACAATCCCACTCTCTTTCTCTTGCTCTCATTTCAATGCATTAGGACAACGCGATTCAACTGCTACTTGTGTTGCGATAGATGAACCCACTCCTTTGCATCACATGTCATTGTCATAGTAAATAGCTAAACCAAGCAACCTAGCATACTTGATAGATGCTTGAGCTATGTTGTGATATAACCCTGTTGTGCTAGCTATGCTTAGAGTTGTGTCGGGTCTGATTCATCTGGGTGATGAACTGGAGTGAAATGGATGTGTCCTGATGATGAGGGTTAAGTGTTGAACCCGTTTTGGTGAAGGTAGCGATGAGAGGCCATGTAGGAGTACATGGTGAGTTGTATCATTGAAGCCACTCATAGGATCTGAGTTCTGTGTTTGTGTTCCAACACTAGCTACTACCACACATTGGGTTCCGATAACTTGACCCTTCTCGGCCTATTAACCTACCATGTTCTCTGCCCAAGAGTCACACTAGTTGAAACGTTGATAGGATGTGGCCTGGCCTGCGAAGTGATTGAACGGCCCAACCGGGACCGGCTTGGGGCCCTGTACACAACTTCTGAGTATGAATCATGAAACATGACCAGATTCTCAATTGTGGTGACCAACTCAGTTAGGCGACTGCCTTGGGTTAGAGTCATTTAAGGTTAAAGTCCGCGGCCGACTCCCTCGCTGGGCTTCCGCTTGAAGGTTGCCGAGGTGCCTTTTTACGTGCACATGGCGATAAGTGGCGGGAGCATGTGTGACGAAGTACACCCCTGTAGGGTAATTTATCTATTCGAATAGCCGTGTCCGCAGATATGGACTACTTGGAGACTTGCATTGTTCATAGACAACTTTAAGTGGATACTCTAAATGCACCAAACAAGTGTGAGTGCTATGGATGGCTTCTCGTAGGAAGACGAGAGAGGAACCATAGTGGTGTATTGATATGGTGAAAATGTGGACTCGTGTGTGCTCTCACGTAGGGAAACGAGAGAGTTTGTGATATGTTGGATACTTCATTGTAGTCTAGGATAGACAAAGGTCAAAGCTGGAATTCTGAAGTAAACCCCACAACACCGTTCTTTGATACATGATGCATATGTAGATAGTTCTGATGTAAGACTTGCTGAGTACCCTCATACTCATTGTTGCTTATTTACATTTTTGCAGAGATAGACGTCGTTCAGTTATGTTTATTCTGACGTTGACATCGACGGATTAGCTTAGTAACCCAGATAGAGGTCTGGCTCCTATGGTAGGGTCGTTGTAGCTTTTCAGGCTCTTCCAACTGCTTTTGTAGATGTCTTTACTCAGACATGTAACTTCCTCTTGTTCTTTGTATGCTCTGAATGTTGGTTCATGTGACCCCTTATGCTTGTAACATTATACTATGCTGGTTCCTCGGAGCCTCCTAAATAAATGTTATGTTGTAGAGTTTTGTTGTGATGCCCTGTTGTATCTACGCATATCGTGCATAGTGCGTGTATGATTGAAATGCATTGGTATGCGTGGGATTCGACACCTAGTTGTGTGCCTTTAGTAGCCTTCTTTACGGAGAAATGCCTCTTTGTGCTTCCATCGAGCCTTAGTAGCTTGCTACTGCTCCGGACACATTGATTGACCGGCATGTATCCTTCTTTGATGCTGTGTCTGTCCCTTCGGGGAAATGTCTCGCGGTGTAATGGAGTCCTTGTATCCTGCTACGACTCGTCTACATGCAGTGATGACATTCATGTCCCATGGCATAATGGAGTCCTTGTAGCTTGCTATGACTCGTCTACACATGCTGATGACCGACACCTGCATTGCTGGGTTACGTATGCATGTCCCTGTTCAATTGTGCCACTTGGGTCTATAACTAGTCATGTCGACCCAGGTTCTTTGATGTGTGAATGCTAGCGACATCTTCATATCCATGAGCCAAAAGGCGCAAACGGTCCTGGCCAAGGTAAGGCGGCAGCCGTGGGTTACCGTGCGTGAGGCCACAAAGTGGTGTGAAGTGTTACAGGCTGGATTCATATGTCTTAGGATCGGGGTCCCGACATTTTGTTAGGGCTTGATCCCTAGTATCCACTATGTTCTAAGATTGATGTTGCTATAACTTTGCCATGCTTAATGCTTGTCTCAAGGGCCCGAGTGCCATGATTTCAGATCTGAACCGTTTAAGTTATCATCATTATATCTATGTTCTTGATCCAATCTCGCCTAGTCATATGCACCTACTACGTGTTATGATCCGTCAAACCCATAGTGACAATATTTGGTATACTTCACGGTGATGACCGTAGTTTGAAGAGTTCATGTATTCAGTATGTGTTAATGCTTTGTTTCGGTTCAATATTAAAAGGTGGCCTTAATATCCATTGGTTTCCTTATGGACCCCGCTGCCATGGGAGGGTAGGAAAAAAGATGTCATGCAAGTTCTTTTCCATAAGCACGTATGACTATATACGGAATACATGCCTACATTACATTGACGAATTGGAGCTAGTTCTATGTTGCCCTAGGTTATGACTGTTATATGATGAATATCATCCAACAAATACACCGATCCAGTGCCTACGAGTTTTCCACTTATTGATCTTGTTAATTTACTACCGCTACTGTCACTGTTGCACTTGCTACAAAATCACTATTGCTACCGTTACCGCTACTGTTACTATTACTACTTCTATCAAACTATCATATTACTTGTCGGGGGAAACGATACCTATGGGATCGGAGGGATCCCTTTATGGTTCAGCGGGGAGGAAGGCTCGCACAAAGAGCAGATCGAGTGACCAGCGCATGGGAATTTTACCCAGGTTTGGGCCGCAAAGATGCGTAAAACCCTACTCCTGCTTGGTTATATTGTGGGTGTTTTTAGGGTTCCAACTACAGGAGCACTATGAATAGCTGCTATGCGCATGAGCTAGAAGGTGGGAGTCAAAGGTCCCAAAGCCAAAAGCCCCCCCCCCAAGAAAAAGTCCTCTACTGTAACGCCCTGGGCCTCCTTTTATATGACCAAGGGGATCCCAATAGTGGCATACAGTGTGTACACAGGGTGTACAGAGCTACAGTGATATCATACCTAACACTGACAGTGTAAGACAGACGCATTTAATGCACCGTCAGGCATCTCTGACTGTCTACAGGACGGGACAGGAGCCTGTCCCATTGTCACCGCTTAGCCCCTCCACCACCGGCGCCACGACACGTGCCCAGGTGGGGTGACACCTGACCTCTGTGCTGGCGGGGCCTTGTCAGGGCTCCGCCTTGTCGGGTCTTCGCCTTGCCAGATGCTGCCAGGGCTTTGCCTTGCCGGGGGTTTGAAGGCCATCCCGGTAAGGTCTGGCCTTTGGTCTTGATTCTCCTGTATTTGTATCTAGCTACTCCCTGCCGGGCCTCGTCGCCAGGGTGGCTAGTACTGCCGTGCATGAGTAAGGGGCACTGGAGAGCCCAACACTCTAGTGCATCGACAGGAGCCCCCGGGCCTAGGCCACACACGGTGCGAGACGTTGTTGGGCTATGCCCAAACAGTGCACGGGCACGCGTGGCAGGGCCTTGCGGTTGTGATCATTGTGCTTACTGCGCCACCCCACGATGCACATTGAATGCGGGACGTGGGATATGTGCACGGTAGGACTGTCCATTTTTCAATTACTATGTCAGGTCGTTTCTGCCACGTGCACCGCATGCATAGCGGGAAGCCAGCAATGGGTGCCCGTGACTCAAAGTCCTCGAAGAAGTAGTAACTGCAGCGCAAATGGATTGGAGCAATGGGGTGGTTGTTGTTCGCCCTGTGATCGAGAGCGCCGACCCTTGGAGCGGGGGAGAGCTAGCCCCCACGCTTCTCCATATAAATTGAGGGGTAGGGAGGGTAGTGCTCATGCATCCTTTCTCCCTCCTCCGAGTGTGAACCTCCATAGCGTGCCCTTCCACGTCTTCCCAACCTTGGAGTAGCGCTTGCCCTTAGCCATGAACAGGGGGCCAGGGCGGTGTAAGATCGAGAGAGGGGTGTCTAGAGGGGGGTGAATAGAGTCCTAGCGGTAATTTAAAACCTAACCTTTTCCCAAGTTAATTGGTTGGCAGCTTTTAACTATTTTAGCAAGTCTAGCAAGTCTAACAGCCCAACACATGCATGTCTACAAATATGGCAGCGGAAAGTAAAGACATTGCACATGTAAGTAAAGAGATGGGGTAGGAAGATCAAATGCAATAGGAGACACAAGCGTTTTTCCCGTGGTTCCGATAGGTGGTGCTATTGTATGCCCACGTTCATAGAGTCTTCAACCCACGGAGGGTAACGGTCGCGAGAGTCCACGGAGGGTTCCACAAAGAAGCAACCTTGACTATTCCATGCGGCTTCCGTCCACGAAGGACTAGCCTCACTATGGGTAGATCTTCACGAAGTAGGCGATCTCCTTTCCCTTACAAACTTCTTGGTTCACTCCACAACACGAAGTAGGAGGCTCCCAAGCGACACCTAACCAAAATAGGAGGCACCACCCTCCAAAAGGTGATAGGCTCGATAATCACGATGAACTCCTTGATCTTGTGCTTCAAGATGATAGACTCCTCAACACACAATCACTCTCTCACAGATTTGGCTTGGTAGAAGAGATGGGATTGGTGGAAAGCAACTTGAGGAGGCTAGAAATCAAGATGCATATGGTTGGAGTGGAAGATCTTGACCTCAACACAAGGTAGGTGGTTCTCTCTCAGAAAACTAAGTAGGATAGGTATGGAATAGTTCTGAGTGCTTCACTTTCGAGTGGGTGGTGGTGAAGGGGTATATATAGGCGTCCCCAAAAATCCAACCGTTACACACAATAAGTCAGACTCGATGACACCGATGTGTAAATCTCGGTGGTACCGAAGTGACCAAAAGTGGAAACTTTTGAATCTCGGAGGGACCGATATACAATTCTCGGTTGCACCAACAAGGGGACCAACGGTCTGATTTACCAATCTCGGTGACGCTGATTCACCATTCTCGATCGGACCGAAAATTTGAACTTGCATAACAAAATCTTGGCAACCCAACTCGGTGGCACCGAGTGCAGTGTTGGCTGCACCGAAGTGTTAGGGTTTGGTTGAGTGTGTCTAGGGTTTAGAATCGATGGCACCGGGATAGGAATGTTGGTTGCACCGATTTTGCATACTTGGCTTAGGACAGACTTTGGTGGGAGAGTTTGTGGATGTTTTGGTGACTGTCACTTGTGCACGTTTGAGCATATTGTTCACCATCAAAACTTTACCCCCTTTTAATAGTATTGACTTTCCTATGGACTCAAAGTGATTTCTCACAAATGTAAAATGTAGAGTCCTCTTGCTTGAATCTTGGCCAACCTATTTCCTTGCATCTTGGGGTAATTCCATAGTCTCTTCAATCCTTTTGCCAACTCAACTCTCCATGGACTATTATCTAAAATACACTACATAGAAGTGTTAGTCCAAGAGACAATGTATGTTGTCATGAATTATCAAAACCACCAAGGGAGCATGTTGTGCTTTCAGTCTCCCCTTTTTTGGTAACTGATGACAATATATAATCAAAGCTTCAATTAAAGATATGCATGGATGCAATGAAGACTTTGAGAAACACATGACTTAGATTTGCTCCCCCTTAAATGTGTGCAGTCCTTTAAAGGATAGTTGCTTTGAAATGCATGGACACACATCTGGATGAAAGGGATGGAAGAGTCATGTGTATATTGGCTATATGCATCAATATATGTGAATGAAATGTAAATCCTTGATCAAGACTTCACTCTTGCAAACAATATGTGCAAGAAGCAAGAGATCATGTTGATCAAAGATATGATGCATATACTTACCTGGAGTTCTTGAGCATTCTAGTAGTAGAGACATACTTGAGAAAAGAATGTTAGGAAACACAAGAGTATACTACTAAACAAAAGCAATAGAACTCAAAGGATACCAAGATATGGAGAACATATAAAATATGATAGTCATTAAGATTGATATGTCTCCACCTTTAGCATTAATCTATTATATCTTTTCTCCCCTTTGATATGAAATGGTAGTACATCCTCTCCCTCTGAATCTCAGCATGTAGATATTGGGATAGGATAGGGTGAGAAAAGGAATCCTCTGTTCACTTGAGACTTTTCTCCAAAAGTAGTTTTCTCCCCCTACATTGTTGTTCCTCTCCTTGATTATATAAGTGTGAACTTTTGATATTTTCCTCTCCCCTAAATCATATCTCCCCCTTTCCATAAGCATGTAACTCTCCCTTTAGCATGAAGCTTTGATATTCTCCCCCATTGGCAAAGTATAAAAAAGGTTAAACTCGGGAGTAGTGATAGGGATCATTGACAAGGAAGGGATCCTGGATATCAAGGGTCATTGAAAGTAGGGTCCATTAAAAAACTAAGGGAAATATTGAATGTAACTTCTCTCCCTTTGGAAAATTTGAGTTTTCTTCTCCTTGGAGATAGGGATCCTTGATAAACAATTTCTCCCCCGAAGTGTTGTTCGTTCTTCTCCCCCTAATTTTTTTTGGAAGGGGTCATCGAAGGAACAAGAATATCTCAAGAACAGAAGCAAATAAACAATATCAAGGAAACTCAAATATTGAAAGAAAAGGAAATCGGTGACTCCAGGGTAGATAAATCGATGATACCGAGATTGTGTATTGCGGCTTATGTGTGAATTCGGTAGAACCGAGTTATCTATATTGGTGACTCTGAAAGATTAACCAAGTTTCTGTTTTCAGAGAGACAAACAAAACAATTTCAAGAAGAAAAATGCGAAAGATTTACAAAGGACATCAAATAGATAAGATTTGAGTGGTTATGAGAGATCATGCAAATTGAGAGCAAACCACGCAAGATTCTTAACTAAATGATGGGTGGTGACTGGATCACCTATATTAGAGTACATTGACTTAGGAGCCAAGAAAGAATGCTTGATCATAGGTCATACTCATCGTTTAAGCTTGAAATGGGGTTACCATTTTTCGATTAAGCATTTTGATGTCTTCATATCTCTTGAGTTGCTTTAGTCCATAAATTGGAGTAAAGCCATTTCAAGGATATGAGTACAAACCTTTGAGTGGTGTTGATGACGCTGCTCATAGGTGAACTTGTTGAGGATGCTCGAGGTTGATGAATATCATCTTGAACTTAGAGCTATCCTTCTTGTTCTAGTACAGTAGTGACCTACAAGGTTAGTCATGCAAAGAAGAGCAATGGATATATCCAATTAACATGATACTACTTAAGATTTTGCAACTAAGATCATGTATATGTCAAGGATATGTTTTTGTTGTCTTGTTCCTTCCATCATCAAGAGGGGTTGTGGATACTTGGTAATGACAAGATTGCTTATGACTGGAGTTGATGCCAATCTTGTTGAATGAAGTTCTTCCAAGTACCTACACAAGGTTAGATGCAGTACAAGGGAGCATAGTATTCCATGACATAAGATAACAAGATACGAGAACATGGAGATAATAAGAAAGCTCATGACCTTGCTTGCAACCGAGTGAGTCTAGCTCAAGTTTGAAGCATCAATGATGTTCAACTCACTCCTCAAATGACAAAATGTTTTCTCATCAAGAGGCTTGGTGAAGATATTGGCCAATTGTTTGTTAGTATGAACATGCTTAAGATTGATATCTCCTTTGGCAACATGATCACGAATGAAATGATGTCGAACTTGAATATGCTTGGTTCGAGAATGTTGCACAGGATTATGTCCAATTTTAATAGCACTTTCATTGTTGCAAAGTAATGGAACATTTTTAGCATGAATACCATAATCCTTAAGCATTTGTGTCATCCATAGTAATTGCGCACAACAAGATCCAGCAGCAATATACTCAGCTTTGGCAGTAGATAGAGATACCGAGTTTTGTTTCTTGGAGGACCAAGACATAAGAGATCTACCTAAAAATTGACAAGTACCCGAGGTGGATTTCCTGTCAACCTTGTCTCTGGCATAGTCCGAATCTGAATAGCCAACAAGATTAAAAGAAGATCCCTTGGGATACCAAATGCCAAAGTTTCGTGTTTGTATCAAGTATCTCACAATACGTTTCACACCCAAAAGATGACACTCTTTAGGTGCAGCTTGATATCTAGTACACATGCAAACACTAAGCATTATAACGGTACCAGATGCACATAGATATAGCAATGAACCAATCATAGATCGATAAACCTTTTGATTAAATGGTTCATCCTCCCTGGTAAGGTCAACTTGTCCACTAGTGGGCATAGGGGTTTTCATACCTTTGCAATCCTGCATGTTGAACTTCTTGATCAAGTCCTTGGTATACAAATAATTCTCCATTAACTCTCTTAGTGAACAAGGTTGCATCAATTTTACCAATTTCAAAACCTTTCTCGATGAGAAACTTCATTAAGCATTTATGCCAAGCACGAGGGGATTGCTTAAGACCATAAAGAGATTTGCGAAGCTTGTAAACATGATTAGGTTTCTTAGGATTCACAAAACCAGGTGGTTGCTTAACATAAACTTCTTCCTCTATTTCACCATTTAAAAATGTACTTTTGATGTCCATTTGATAGAGCGTAATATCATGGTGATTAGCATAAGAAAGAAGAATACGAATAACTTCAAGTCTAGCAACGGCGGCGTAAGTCTCACCATAGTCCATACCTTCGACTTGTGTATATCCTTGGGCTACGAGACGAGCCTTGTTGCGTATGACTTGACCATCTTCGTCTGGTTTGTTCCGAAACACCCATTTGGTTTCGATGATGTTGTGCTCAGCTTCGGGCTTCTCCACGAGTGTCCACACTTCGTTCCTCTCGAAGTTGTGTATCTCTTCATGCATTGCGTTCACCCAATCCGCGTCTTCAAGAGCTTGTTCTACCTTTAAAGGCTCAATGCTAGAGATGATAGAATAATGCTCATAAAAGTTAGCTAGACGGGTTTTAGAGTGAGTGATTCTCCTTGTTTGTATATCACCAAAGATTTGGTTTAGGGGATGGTTCTTGGTCACTTGAGCTCGAACTCGGCTCAACTTCCGATTGTTCGATGGCGGCGCTTCTTCTTCATCATCATCTCGTTCATCTTCATTGTTGTTGAAGGTGTCGTTCCCTTGAGGTGGTGGTGAAGGTGGTTGTGGTGGATCTTCATGATGCACTTCCTCTTCTTCATCATCTTGTTGTGTACCGCTTATGGATGCCTCCATGTCGTGTGGAGGTTCACCTTGACGTGAGGTAGGGGCTTCCACTTGAGTTGATGAAGTACTTTCCTTCACCTCCATTGGGCGAATCTTGCCAATGGGTAGATCTAGAATGGCTTCTGAAGGATCCTTATCACCTACATCATTTGGCAATTGTTTGACTTGCGAACCATTAGATTCATCAAACTACACATCTACCGTCTCTTCAACTTTTCGAGTGAAGTTGTTGTAGACACGGTAAGTGTGAGAGTTCGATCTGTAACCAAGTAGGAAACTTTCGTGAGATTTAGGAGCAAATTTAGTACTACAATGCCTATCAAGAATGTAGCACTTTGAGCCAAATACTCGAAAGTATCCGACTTGGGGTTTGTTACCGGTGAGTAGCTCGTATGACGTTTTACTGAGAAGCTTGTGCAAGTAAAGTCAGTTTGTGGCATGACATGCTGTTTCAATGGCTTCTGCCCAAAATTGTCTTGGCATCTTGTATTCGTCAAACATTGTTCCTGCCATCTCAATGAGCATCCAGTTCTTCCTTTCAACAACTCCATTTTGTTGAGGTGTGTACGTAGCCGAGAACTCATGTGAGACACCTTCTTTGTCAAGAAAGGTATCCACATGGGTGTTCTTGAACTCCGATCAATTATCGCTTCGAACCTTCGTGATCTTCACTTCAAACTGATTTTGGGCTTTGCGAGCGAAGTTCTTTAAGATATTTTGAGCCCGCGACTTATCATCTAGAAAGAATACCCACGTAAATCAGAAAAAATCATCAACTATAACTAGACCATAGGAATTTCCACCGAGACTCTTGTAAGCATTGGGACCAAAAAGATCCATGTGAAGTAACTCGAGTGGTCTCCTAGTAGTCATGACATTCTTAACAGGATGACTCCCACCTACTTGCTTTCCAGCTTGACAAACACTTCAAAGTCTATCTTTGTCAAAGATAACATCTTTAACACCAAGTATATTATCACCTTTGATTAGCTTATCTAGATTTCGCATGCCTACATGTCCAAGTCTTCTATGCCAAAGCCAACCTTTCTAAGATTTTGCAATTAAACAAGTGTGAGGCTTGGATCTTTTATTGAAATCAAAAATGTATAGATCACCTCTACAGAAAACAGTAAATACAATCTTATGATTATCTTGACGAAACACTTGGCAACCTACTTTCGTGAATAGAACATTGAATCCAAAGTCGGCAAGTCTAGATACGGAAAGAAGATTGTAACCAAGGGATTCAACAAGTATAAAATTTTGAATAGAGCTATCATGGGATATGGCCACCTTACCAAGGCCAAGTGCCTTACCCTTAGAGTTGTCTCCAAAGGTCATGTACCGTCGAGGACCTTGATTAGGCGTGGTCTCTTGGAACATGTCTTTATCACCAGTCATATGATCCATACATCCGCTATCAAGAATCCACTCTTTTCCTCCGAACATGTAATCCTTAAAGTTTGCCATGAGGCTCAGATTATTCATGATCTTCTCATACTTGATGTCGAACAGCTCATCTTCTTCATAGTAGCCATGTTCCACATTGTCATCATCAAGTGGGAAATCCACATCATAAAGAACAAGAGATCCGTTAGAATAGTGATCATGACAATGTTTAAGTTTATGAATGTGAATGGCTTCAAAGATAATGTTGTTGATAGTGGTGACATCTTCTTTAGCACGCATAAGATCACGGAGCTCAAATAGGCATTTATCAAAGTTTGGATCACTAGGCTTCATTTTGTGAAAAGCAATGGTCTTATGAAGTATTTCATCAAGAATTCCTAAGGAAAGATTTGGATATCATTTCTCCAAATCAGTCCATAAGGTATAGGCACATGCAAAGTTCTTCATTTGAGAAAGCACGAATCTTGGTAAACCTCTAACAATAAGATTGATAGTCCTTATGTTACCAAGCATGTTAATTTCCTCTTCGTGTGTGGGATGCAATTCATCACTAGTGAGAACGTAGGGGTTTTCAATATATTGAGTCAAATGGAATCTATTAAATAGATCAATCATGGCATTCTTCTGTTGACTATAGTACTCTCCATCAAGATTGGGCACTCTACAACTCAAACTCTCCGTTCTATACACATCCATCATCCTCCATGGTGATTAAACTGAAGCAATGGAGACCAAACCTCTGATACCACTTGTAAGATCGAGAGAGGGGTGTCTAGAGGGAGGTGAATAGACTACTAGTAGTAATTTAAAACCTAACCTTTTCCCAAGTTAATTGGTTGGCAGATTTTAACTATTTTAGCAAGTCTAGCAAGTCTAACAGCCCTACACATTCATGTCTACAAATATGGTAGTGGAAAGTAAAGACATTACACATGTAAGTAAAGAGATGGGGTAGGAATATCAAACGCAATAGGAGACACAAGGATTTTCCCGTGGTTCCGATAGGTGGTGCTATCATACGTCCACGTTCATGGAGTCTTCAACCCATGGAGGATAACGGTCGCGAGAGTCCACGGAGGGCTCTACCCATGAAGGGTTCCATGAAGAAGCAACCTTGACTTCCACGAAGGACTAGCCTCACTATGGGTAGATCTTCACAAAGTAGGCGATCTCCTTGCCCTTACAAACTTCTTGGTTCACTCCACAACATGAAGTAGGAGGCTCCCAAGCGACACCTAACGAATCTAGGAGGCACCAACCTCCAAAAGGTAATAGGCTCGGTAATGACGATGAACTCCTTGCTCTTGTGCTTCAAGATGATAGAATCCTCAACACATAATCACTCTCTCACATATTTGGCTTGGTAGAGAGATGGGATTGGTGGAAAGCAACTTGGGGAGGCTAGAAATCAAGATGCATATGGTTGGAGTGGAAGATCTTGACCTCAACACAAGGTAGGTGGTTCTCTCTCAGAAAACTGAGAAGGATAGGTATGGAATAGTTCTGAGTGCTTCACTTTCGAGTGGGTGGTGGTGAAGGGGTATATATAGGTGTCCCCAAAAATCCAACCGTTACACACAATAAGTCAGACTCGATGACACCAATGTGTAAATCTCGGTGGTACCGAAGTGACCAAAAGTGGAAACTTTTGAATCTCGGAGGGACCAATATACAATTCTCGGTTGCACCAACAAGGGGACCAACGGTCAGATTTACCAATCTCGGTGACGCTGATTCACCATTCTCGATCGGACCGAAAATTTGAACTTGCGTAACAAAATCTTGGCAACCCAACTCGGTGGCACCGAGTGCAGTGTTGGCTGCACCGAAGTGTTAGGGTTTGGTTGAGTGTGTCTAGGGTTTAGAATCGATGGCACCGGGATAGGAATGTTGGTTGCACCGATTTAGCATACTTGGCTTAGGACAGACTTTTGTGGGAGAGTTTGTGGATGTTTTGGTGACTGTCACTTGTGCACGTTTGAGCATATTGTTCACCATCAAAACTTTACCTCCTTTTAATATTATTGGCTTTCATATGGACTCAAAGTGATTTTTAACAAATGTAAAATGTAGAGTCCTCTTGCTTGAAGCTTGGCCAACCTATTTCCTTGCATCTTGGGGTAATTCCACAGTCTCCTCAATCCTTTTGCCAACTCAACTCTCCATGGACTATTATCTAAAATACACTAGATAGAAGTGTTAGTCAAAGAGACAACGTATGTTGTAATGAATTATAAAAACCGCCAAGGGAGCATGTTGTGCTTTCAGGCGGCCACCGTCCTTAGCTCCATGGAGGAGTTCTCTTCGGGATCATGCCATCGCTTCAGCCACAGAGGCGGAGGGTGGCTCGAGCGCGTGTGGTGGAAGAGGTGCGAGGGGTCATGGCCGTCGTGGAGGCCAAGGTCGGGGGAGGCAGAGCGCTGCCCCACCTCCTGCTCCGATGCCAGGCCTCTTCCTTGAGGAGACCCACGCTAAGGGGATGGTGCTGGAGTTCATCCTCGAACTGGTTGGTCCTTTTCAGAGCATCTGCACCTCCCTCGCCCCTTCGCTAGGGTGATGGAGGTCAATGAGCCGCCCGTCCTATAGTTATGGGCGCATGGTTGTTGTAACGGCACGATGCGAGTGGACGCCGAGTACCCTGCGATTCGCGTCATGTTCCTCGGGCGCAACATGAAGACCTTCGCCCGCGCCCACAACCTCCAGGAAGGGCTTGTCCTTCCTTTTAAAATGATGGAGGCCGACCTGATCTCCGTAAAGATTTACGGGCGCTCGGGCGTCCGTCTCAGCTGCTGCGAAGAGAACTCGAGCGGCGCCGAAGGTTCCTCCTCGATCGACAGCGACGAGGAGGACAGTGGTGAAGATGATGACGTTGAGTCCGGTCTTCGGGCCATCAAGTCGGAAGACGACGACCTGAGCTCAGATTGACCATCGCCACACCATCACCATCAGCCTCATGCCCCTCCCCCTCCCGACAGGACGATCTTGCCGGGGGTCCTTGTCCCGGGCATAGCCTCATCTTCTAGCTGGATCTTCCGGCATGCCCGTGGATTTCGGCTTCTAGGGTCCTCCCTCTCGTCCGCGTAGTGCTAGTTTTCTCCTCTACGCAAAGCTGGCCCTCTCATCCGCGCAATGCTGGTCCAGGAGGGGCCAGGATCTCGTTGGAGGCCCCTTGCCATCTTTTTCTACTTGTAGTCTGCCTCCTCTTTCCATCTTTTTCTTCTTGTAATCTCCACTAGGGGAGAAAGAAAATAAAGATGTACTTAGGAAAGGTGACATCTCATGTATATTTCACCCTATTTTGAATAATTGTATATTATCTTCCTTGTTAGACTCTTTCTTTGCATGGAACTTTCCCTAAGACTTTTCGGAAGAACTTGCGGGCGTGTGTAGCCCTACCAAGAGCGCTTTGAGGAACGGGTCCTTAGCAGCCTGCTGGCGGTGCCACTGCCGGCAAGATACCTTGGCGTCCTTGGTGCGGCCCGATATGTCTCCAACGTATCTAAAATTTATGAAGTATTCATGCCATGTTTGCAATAATTCTATATGATTTTACTAGAACTAACCCGAACAAACGTTGTTTTCAGTAGAACTACCATGGTGTTATTTTTGTGCAGAAATAAAAGTTCTCGAAATGAGCTGAAAATTTACGAAGAATATTTTTGGAAAACAGAAAAAATATTGGAGCGAAAAGTCACCCAAGAGGAAGGCTAAGGAGGCCACAAGCCCTAGGGGCACGACCACCCCCCTAGTCGAGGCCACCAGACTTGTGGGCCCCTCGGGAGTCCACCGACCTCCCTCTCATGTCTATAAATCCTCAAATATTCCAAAACCTCCGAGAAATACCCTAGATCGGGAGTTCCGCCGCCGCACACCTCTAGAGCCACGAAAAACCAATCTTGGCCCTCTCGGGCACCCTGCCGGAGGGGGTCACCATCATCGGAGGCCATCTTCATCGTCACGGAGGGGCCATCAACACCATGGAGACCAAGGACCAGAGGAAGAACCTCTCCCCACAGAGCGGGGAGGCCATGGAGGAGGAATCACTAGGGGGAGATCCTCTCCCTATCTCTCCCGGTGGTGCCGAAGTGCCATCGAGGGAAACATAATCGCGGTGATCGTCTTCATCAACATCACCTTCTTCATCACTGTCCTCATCTTCTTTTAGCGGTCCGCTCTCACGAACCCCACTGCAATCACCTACTTCAACATGGTGCTTTATGCTACATATTATGATGCAATGATGTGTTGCCATCCTATGATGTTTTGAGTAGATTACTATTGTCCTATTGGTTGATTGATGATCATGATTGGTTTGAGTTGCATGTTTTATTATTGGTGCTGTCCTATGGTGCTCTCAATGTCGTTCAAGCGTGAGGGATCCTCGCTGTAGGGTGTTGCAATATGCTTATGATTCGCTTATGTGGGTGGCATGAGTGACAGAAGCATAGACCCGAGTAAGTAGGTTGTTTGCATATGGGAATAAATAGGACTTGATACCTTATAATGCTATGGTTGGGTTTTACTTTAATGATCTTTAGTAGTTGTGAATGCTTGCTAGAGTTCCAATCATAAGTGCATATGATCCAAGTAGAGAAAGTATGTTAGCTTATGTCTTTCCCACATATAAAATTGCAATAATGATTTCCAATCTTGTTAACAATTTTCTAGGATAATTCCGCACACCGACCCATCATTATTCCACACTCGCTATTTGTTATATATTGTAATATTATGATAATAGTACCTATATTTATATTTTAGTTCTCTGATATCATGCAAAGGTATCATCTTCATACCCACAATGTAGTTTTATTTCTCGTTCCTAGATGGAAGTAAACGTTCGGTGTACATAGAGTCGTATCGGTGGGAGATAGGACTTGAGAGAATACTGATCTTACCTTTAGCTCCTTATGGGTTCGACACTCCATACTTATCACTTCCACCTATGGAAATTGCTACGATGATTCCTTGCACTTGGGGATTATCAAGCTCTTTTCTGGCGTCGTTGTCAGGGAGCAATAGCATGGGGTTGATATTCTCGTGTATGCTTGTTTGCTTTCTTCACTAAATAGATTTTGTTTTCCCTTTTTACTCTATGTATTTGTGGGTTAAACAAACAAAAAAATTAAAAAAATACAAAAATAGTTACTTGTCCCTTTTGCCTAAGAAGTTTTTCAAAAACAGAAGTGATTGGAAGGTTGTGCATTGGACAAGTGAGGGTCGACCTTGAACACTTGTGTTCATGCTCATGGAAACAATGTAGAGTTTTTCATGGAAGCTTCTGAAAAATAATTATCACCGTGTATTTATCCATTGTATTATAAAAATAATGTTCCAAGATTTGCTTTTAGGATGATTAGATTGCTTGTTTGGTGTGTGTAGTGCAAAAATAGAAACTTTGGCTGTAGTGCAAGAATTTACCTTTTTTTACTGGAATGTCAAAAGTTTCTGAAATTCTTACACAGTACTGCTATGCATTGTTATTAATAGTTCCTAAATTTTCAGAATTTTTTGAGTTACAGAAGTATACGTAGTTTCCAGATTACTATAGACTGTCCTGTTTTTAACAGATTCTGTTTTTTATGCATTGTTCTCTTATTTTGATGAATCTATGGCTTTTATCGGGGGGTATAAACCATGGTGAAGTGGGACTACAGTAGATATAATGCTAATATGAATTTGGAATGAGTTCACAACAATACTTAAAGTAGTAATTTGCTTTATTATACTAACGGATCTCACGGGGGTTTTGTTAAATTTTATGTGAATGAAGTGTTCGAAGATCGCGGAGGTATCGATATAAGAAGAATGCGGAGAGACAAGAGTTCAAGCTTGGGGATACCCAAGGCACCCTAAGTAATATTTCAAGGAGACTCAAGCACCTAAGCTTGGGGATGCCCCGGAAGGCATCCCATCTCTATTCTTCAACAATTATCGGTATACCTCGGTTTTTGTTTTATTCACATGACATGTGTCTTTAATGTTTGTCTTTTCCTTTATGCTCGCTTCTAGTATGAGATAGCCCTTGATGGATTTGTAGAATGTTCTTTGTTCTTCACTTAAACCTTTTGAGTATGGCTTTATAGAATTCTTCGTATGCTTCACTTATATATTTTGAGCTTGGGTGTTGGTTAATCTATATTAATTAAGAATTATTTATGAACTTCACTTATATATTTTAGCGTATGAATATAATGATCATCGGAATGTGGCTTGGAAGAGTAACATTGTAATATCATGCCTAGCTAAAAAGGCATTAAAGAAAAGCACTTGTTGGGAGACAACCCAATACTTTTACTTTATGTTTTGATGTGTTAACATGATTAAGCTACTGTAGTAATCATGTTTTGTGCCTTTCATTTCAATAAAGTGCCAAGTAAAGCCTTTGGAACAGTATGGATACTTACTTGTTTGATTCTGTGCAAAAACATAAAGTTTTGCGTCCAGTATTTGTTGTCAAATTTTACTGGGAGTCAAAAAATTCTGAAATATTTACACAATATTTCTATGAAAATTCTGTGATATTTACTAATTGTTCAGAATTTTTAGAGTCAGTGAAGTATGGTGATCATTCAGATCTTTACAGAGTGTTCTGTTTTTGACAGATTCTGTTTTGCATGCATTGTTTGCTTCTTTCAAGTATTACTATAGATTATATTGAGTAATATAAATTGTGGGAATGATTTAATACAGTAGGTATCATGTGGTAACAATTATGAATCTTGTCTTGATAGTACCTAAGTGAATGATCTATATTTACTACACTAAGCCATCTCACGAAGTTCCGTTAAGTTTTGTGTGATTGAAGTTTTCAAGTTTTGGGGTGAGATACCGATATGAGGGGAATAAAGAGTGATAAGAAACCAAGATTGGGGATTCTCAAGTCACCCCCAAGGTGAAAATAAATTAACACTCAAGCTTCTAAGCTTGGGGATGCCCCGGAAGGCATCCCCTCTTTCGTCTTCAACACTATCGGTATATCTTACTTGGAGCTATATTTTTATTCGTCGCATAATATGAGTTTTGCTTGGAGCATTATTATTTTTTTATCTGTTAGGTGTTATTTATAATCTTTTTTTTCAATAAAAAGTTCCAAGAATTGCCTTAGGACGCTTGCATTGCATGTTTTGATGAGTGTTGTGTAAAAACAGAAACTTTGGCTGAAGCGTTTGAATTTTCATATTTTACTGGAATGTTGAAAGTTTCTGAAATTTTTACAAATTATTTCCATATAAATTACTTAGAATTTCCCAAATTTTCATAATTGTTTGAGGTAAGTAAGTATACTATTTTCATAAATTGCTAAAGACTGTTCTGTTTGGACAGATTGATGTCATAGTTTTGTTATCTACTTATCCTATAGTTTCCATAGCCTATATTGTTAGATATAAATTGTGTAAATGATAGTATACAGAACCTAATGTTTGAAAATTATTGTGAAACTTGTCTTGGCAGTACATGAAGTGTTGATTTGTTCTTATGTGTACTAACCTATCTCACGAGTTCTTTTGAGTTTTGTGTGGATGAAGGTTTTGAGAATAGGTGAAACCGGGATATGAGAGTATTGAAAAAGACACAAAATCTCAAGCTTGGGAATGCCCAAGGCACCCCAAGAAAATATTTCAAGAACTCTCAAGTATCTAAGCTTGGGGATGCTACGCATCCCACCGCTCTTCATCAACAATTATCGGTTAGCCTATGTTGAGCCTCAATTTTTATTCGTTCACATCATGCATGCTATTCTTGGAGTGCCATTTTTATTTGTTTGATGTTTCAGTAAAATCATTGGATCTGAAATTTTGAATAAGAGAGAGTCCCCACATGGATATTTATCTAATTAACTACGCGTTGATCTTCACTTATATCTTTTTGGAGCAGTTTGTCATTCACTCTCGTGCTTCACTTATATCCTATGAGTAAATGGTTGAATGAATGTAATATCATAAATCTGAAATTAAAAATTCTTCATATACTTATCCCATTGGGAGTAATGACTTCACACATAATAAGTATAGGTGGTGAAGTTTATTGGAAGTCAGCAAACACCGCATTGGCCACTTGAACAATTCATGAAAGAATACTGAAGGAAGAGACATTTCACATTTAAATATACTATCTTGGACATCTTCTATGATTGTGATTACCCATTAATTATTTTCAAACTTGAGCAAATTAGTTGAAGTTGGACAAGGAAGACAACGTGATGAGCTATGGTTGAGTATATTTGCATAGAAGTTATATTATTATGGATCCTCCAACATGTGGTGTTTGCTTCCACCTCATACTAGCGAAAACTTCCGCACCAACTAGAAATACTGCTTGTGCACCCAAACACCCTTAAACCAGTTTTGCATAAGAGTCCACTATACCTACCTATGGTTTGAATAAGATCCATCAAGTAAGTTGTCATCGGTGCAAAAAGCAATAAAAATTGGTCCTAAATATGTAAAATCTTTATTGTAAAGGAAAATAAGCGTTGTACGAATTTGTGATGACAAACTAATAAAAGCAACAGACGGCATAATAAAGGTTGCTATCACAAAGGGCAATACAACATGATGTTCCTTTGCATTAAGAGTTTGCGCATCCAAAAACAAAAAGCGCATGACAACCTCTGCTTCCCTCTACGAAGGGCTTATCTTTTATTTCTAGTACTTACCTTTATGCAAGAGTCATGGTGATCTTCACCACATCCTATATTTCCCCTTTATCTCCTGGCAAGCGTCATGTGTTGGGGAATGATATACACACATATATATCCACACAAATATATTTGATCATGAATTATTATTGTTGACAATTATCTATATGATAAATAAGTTGGGAGGTGAAACATTAAGCCCCTATCTTTCTCTGTGTTTGATGGATGCTATTTGTTCTAAAAATATGATTTGAGTGCTAGCAATCCTGGAAGACTATATGATAGTTGAGTATGTGGAATTTGCTAAATCAAAGCTCTTACATAGACCCATCCTGAAAAATAGATGAAATTGCAATTGTTCGATGACTAGGAATATGGTTTGTTACTTTTCAAGAAGTTTTCTGGTCTATACTTTAACATGTGAATAGCTTGTTACTCGATCATGAGAAGTTTTATGAGATGAGATACTGTTTATGATATATATTGATGCTAGAAAAGTGATTGAAATTATCATTCATCAAACTTATGCACTGCTAGCATTCACACTTCATAAATCATTTCTTTTATCATTTACCTACTCGAGGACGAGCAGGAATTAAGCTTCGGGATGCTGATACGTCTCCAACGTATCTATAATTTATGAAGTATTCATGCCATGTTTGCAATAATTCTATATTATTTTGATATGATTTTACTAGAACTAACCCGGACTGGCGTTGTTTTCAGCAGAACTACCGTGGTGTTGTTTTTGTGTAGAAATAAAAGTTCTCGGAATGAGCTGAAAATTTACAGAGAAATTTTTGGAAAATATAAAAAATACTGGAGCGAAGAGTCACCCGAGAGGAAGGTCGAGGAGGCCACAAGCCCCAGGGGCGTGGCCACCCCCTAGTCGCGGCCACCAGGCTTGTGGGCCCCTCGAGAGTCCACCAACCTCCCTCTCCGCTCAATAAATCCTCAAATATTCCAAAACCTCTGAGGAATAACCTAGATCGGGAATTCCACTGCCGCACACCTCCAGAGCAACGAAAAACTAGTCTTGGCCCTCTCCGGCACCCTACCGGAGGGGATCACCATCACCGGAGGCCATCTTCATCATCCTGGAGGGGCCATCAACACCATGGAGGCCAAGGACCAAAGTCTCCCCACAGAGGGTGAGGCCATGGAGGAGGAAGCACTAGGGGGAGATCCTCTCCCTCTCTCTCGATGGTGTCGGGGTGCCATCGGGGGAACCGTCGCCATAGTAATCGTCTTCATCAACATCACCTTCTTCATCACTATCCTCACCTCCTTTTAGCGGTCCACTCTCCCGTACCCCGCTGTAATCACCTACTTGAACCTGGTGCTTTATACTACATATTATGATCCAATGATGTGTTTCCATCCTATGATGTTTTGAGTAGATTACTTTTGTCCTAATTGTTGATTGATGATCATGATTGGTTTGAGTTGCATGTTTTATTATTGGTGTTTTCCTATGGTGCTCTCTGTGTCGCACAAGCGTCAGGGATCCTCGTTGTAGGGTGTTGCGATATGCTTATGATTCGCTTATAGTGGGTGGCGTGAGTGACAGAAGCACAGACCCGAGTAAGTAGGTTGTTTCCGTATGGGGATAAAGAGGACTTGATACCTTATAATGCTATGGTTGGGTTTTACCTTAATGATCTTTAGTAGTTGCGGATGCTTGATAGAGTTCCAATCATAAGTGCATATGATCCAAGTAGAGAAAGTATGTTAGCTTATGCCTTTCCCTCATATAAAATTGCAATAATGATTTCCAATCTTGTTAACAATTTTCTAGGATAATTCCGCACACCGACCCATCATTATTCCACACTTGCTATTTGTTATATATTGTAATATTATG
>JAAAWK010000776.1:0-70726 GCA_022496015.1 Hordeum marinum
AACAACAGCAAGGTCGTTATCTGCTCACCAAAAGAAATAGAAATTAAGACCAACACTCAAGCACATAGATTCACGATAGTTTCAATTAAGAGCAACATTCAAGCACAACATTCAAACACAAGCACATCTCAGCTGCTACACCAGAAAAGATGAAACCATAGGATCATAAACATCACAACCCATGCATTACAAACCTTCACCCCACATTCACTTAACTTTATTTACAACCCACACGACAAAGCACAAACCCAGAAGTTCAACTTAGACCACACAGGCAGTTCAAAGGGGATATCATGGACTAAACCAAACAACAAAAGGGAGGGGGGAAATAAGAGAGAAGCATGCTCCTCTCTTCATGGATCCTTGCCTAGACCAGTGGCAGCACTTGAATGATCAACCTCCACTCCATAGCTATCGCTTTCAGTCTCATTAGCGTCATCTCTAGTAGACATTGCAGCGTTGTCGAGAAGGACAGCAGCAGTAGCTGGGCCAGCTAGAGAATCTGAAACAACAAAAACAGTTGGTTGTGTTTGAACATCATCAACAGCAACTGATGGCTCTGCTGCAGGAGACTTCTCCGGGTTTGCAGCAGCACTACCACCAGTCTCGACAGCAGACTCAACAGGATCTTTCTCCAAAATGATGTCTCTAGTTGTCTTGCCCTGCTCAGCATCAGAAACCTTAGCGCCAATGGACGACTGAGGTTCAGTCAGGTCCACCCCGTCGGAGCAGCCGGTGCCTGAGACAGACTTGTCTGCAACCTTCTCTGGAGGAACACTAACATCATCATTCTGCGGCAAAAACAATAGAAAGTCATTACAAAGGGCCACATAGTGATAAAAAGCACAAACAAGTAAAATAAAAAAATGAGACAAATGGACAAGAAAAATGGTACCTTATTTTCACTGCCATGAACCTCATCAACTAATACATCACTAGCGGGAGCAAGTTCATGCACAGGGGTAGCTTCATGCACAGGAGCAGCTTCATGCGCAGGTAAAACATCCTCCTCAACCCTAGCACCATCATCAACAGCCTACACAAAAAATCATGTAGAAAACAAATACCTAATCAGCAGAAGTTCACATTGCATAATCAGAGAAGGTCAGCTATCACAACCGACACATAGTGGATGTCCAAATACAGTAAACATAGCAGGTCAGATATCAAACTAATCTAAGATACAAAAGGGAACAAAAAGGTCCAGTCATCTAAGTCATGGATGTTCAGGTGCTGTAGCACTTGAAGTTCGGGTTCTATAAATAGAGAAGGTCACCTAGGAAACACTAGTACTAAAACGAAACAGTTTACGACACATGAAATCAATAACGGTCGCCTATGACTACAAACAGTAATAACTGAAAGCTAACAATGAACATTGGTGCAAAGAAATATCAAAAGCCAACATAAACAAACCTCTTTCGTATGCTCCACGTGGCCTCCTTCACGACCCAAACAAACAGTATCCTGCCTCTAAATATCTCTCACAACAACACTTGCCTCATCTTCAAAAGGCTTGCAACGAGCATCCTGCACTTCCTTGAGCAACCCAAAGCTAGCACGGAGGTGGGAAGTGCTCTGACGATGCTCTTCAAGAAATGTAGCTTCCATTTACAAGACCTCCTTCGAAGAATCAGAATCAAAACCGTATCCGGGAGGAAGAATCCCATCAACGTGACTAAGACGATCAACAGTTGACGAAACACGGGCCAACTCCCCACAAACGGTTTTAGGAAGACCGTCAATCCTAACCAGCGAAACATTGGTAGCTTCAAACAAATTCTCGGAAGACACGACACCTACAACACTCACATGGGCAGAAGAACCTCCTGGATCTACAGGGGGGGCACCAGTATTAACATCTCGGGAGAATTCAAATCTTGGGGAAGTTCCACTCCCTAGGCCGGCGGCACGAGGCATAGTCAGAACTGGACGTTCAATAACCCTAAAGAACACAACCTCAACTTGTGTCTTCCACTGCATACAAAAACAAAAGTCAATGTGTCGGAAAACAAAAACAAAGGAAAATGGGAACAAAAATATATAACAGCAGTATCAGAAGTTCAAGTTAAACTACTCAGGAAAGAATGATGCCTAGAAACACTCACAGGCAGTCTCCCAAACACCCAGTTGGCTGGGTCATCATCACCCTTCTTGACCAAGTCAGCCGCAGCATGCTCAAGAAGCTTGACCTGATCCATCAAATTGATGCAAGGGGTCCTCAAGTCAATATTAGGCGTCTTGCCAATGATAAGGCAGTCCAGATACATAAGAAGCAGCGCGATGGAACAGCCTGTGACAGCTTTTCCTCTGCTAGTACCTTGCTGATACCTAACAACACTCCGAATATCGTCAACAACCAACTGGCAGTAGTCCATATCTGCCATATCCTCAAACACAAGATTCTCAGCCATTGCTGCCTCCCTAGACATTCCAAGGATAACCACCTTCATGAAAACAATCAGGTAAAACACCTGCAGAGCAAGATCATCCTTCGTCTCATCCTTCACAAGTTCCGTGAGGATATTCCGCAGATCATTTGTCTTGATGTCGTCACTCCTAGCGTACCCAAGCTTGGCCTTCAACCTCATAACAGCGTCATCGAACCCATCATTCGAGGGCCTAGGAGGGCTACGATTACCTTCAGGGAATCCAAACAGATGGTGAATAGCATCACTTGTAATACGCAGAACCTTGTTTGCGTCACCCATGTCCAGGATCATCGTTTTAGGGTTAATCCTTGTGTAGATGTTGCCCATCAAAGGACGAGAAATGGTGGAATCAACCATCAAGTCAAATGCACAACCAAAACCAGCCTTGATAACCCTTGTCTTGTGCCTACTTTGTAGCATTTTCGCACATGTCTTGACCTCTCCTGGTGAGCAGTGAACCGTCTTGTTAAAACGTTTCGCCTCACCTCCTCCTTGGCCACCTTCTTCGGGCACTTTGCCTCCTCTCTTCCTGCTCTCAGGCCGCTTCACAAGCTGATCCTGAAAAAAAAATGTAATGACAAAGAAAAAAGGTAGAACAATGAGTTACACAAGCTTCACCAACATTCCACTAATGCCTACATACGCACTACATTTCAGAAGTCCAACTATGTCTACACAGGCAGTACAACCATGCATGACTAGAAGTAAAGATGCTCTCAACAATGTATGAAATTTACAAAACAGAAGTTAGACCATGTACAACAAGGCAGTAATGCAACATGTATACCAACAAGTTAAGCTAATTTCGTCATGTATATATCCAGAAGTCCAACTATGTAATCAAAGGCAGTAATACCATAAAAGCGAAGCAGATCGGCTAATTTATTGGTCTATATGGAGCAGAAGGTCAGTTTTGTATGCCAAGGCAGTGCTAAAAACACGAAAACTATAGCAATAGCGACAAATGCTCTAAAAAAAGGTAAACATGAGACATTCATACCTGATTAGCGGCAGAATCATCATCGTCGTCGTCCTCGTCATCAGCATTCAAATCATCATCATCCTTGTCCTTTGGATTAACATGAGAACGCTTCTTCACACCCTTGTTGACCATTGCAGGTGCAACCTTGCGCTTGACGTCGCATTTCTTCCCCTTACCAGATGCACCAGCACCAAGCAAAGAAGGTGTAGGCGCGGCAGTGGCAAGCACACGAGTACTACGGCGTGGCATACCACCAAGGCCTAGCCCTTCCTCTTCAGCAACTTCTGCAGGCCTTGAAACACGTGGGCTCCTCCGATGAGTAACTTCACCAACTACTAGCTTCCTCGCAGCGGTCTTCTTGATTTTCTTCATAAAAGGGACAACCGTGCCATCACTGCCACACGGCATGTCTTCCTCAACCGTGAGCTCAGCCGCATGAACAAATCCAGGAACATCATAACCTTTCTCAAGGCGGGCCTCCCTCTTGTATTGAAAATCCTCTTGCTTCCTCCTCTTACGTTGGTCCTCCAGGAGAAGCTGAATAGGCACATCCTCAGGTTGCGTGACAGGTTCAGTGCCATCAACAGACTGCGACTACGTCTGTGACATCTAAAGAGAGCACAAAGGATCTGTAATGGAATCACAACCTTTGACTGACGAAGCCCCCTCCTCAGCAGCAGCAGGGGTTTCTGATAAACCCAACTCAGATAAAACATCGTTGATGGTGTTCACAGCCTCCTCCTCTGTGGACACATCTGCAAAGAACACAAAAAATCAAAGCCAAAAATAAAAAAGTGAGGAATAAAAACAAAAACAGCCGACATGAACAAGCTAAAAAATCATGGCTCGGGAATTGAAAATGAAAAGAAAAAGGGGTTTCACATACTAGGTGAGGCAAGAGCTACAGAAGCAAGATCCTCGATGCTTGAAATATTCTCAAGGCTCGAAGCAACCTCAACAATCACACTCAAAAGGATTATGGGTGATTTAGCCGCATCAGATATTGGAGCATCAGTATTAACTTCTGAAGCTCCATCTCGATCGCAGGCATTTTTTCCAGAACTATTCAACTCATCACCAACTACAAAAAATGCAAGTAAAAAGGAAGCTGAGTTCTAATCCGCAATCCTACACCAAAGGGACTTCTACTTTTACAACAATGTCCAATACAGAGAAGTTCAACAATACCTAACAAAGCAGTAAACAAAACCAACAAACTAAAATGTACATACTAAATATAAAAACAATCTACACCAGAGGGGCTACTACATATAACATGAATATCCAAAAGTTCAATGATATATAACAAAGCAATAAAAACAAAATGTGCATAACAGAAGTTCAACCAAATTTTATTATAAAAAAACAATAATTAAAACCACAAGTTCAACTATGTGACCCAAGCAAGTACCACACAAAAAAGATGTAGCATGACCACAAATACTATTTCAGAGGCAAACTAAATATCAATACCATGAACATGATAACAAAAAAAAGATATACACTATAAATATGAATCATTTGGGAACTCCAACAACACTTGGTGACATAGTTTCACCTGCAAAATCGTCAACTAAAAAGTAAGCAACACTTTTCTAACTCAAACTAAGGGTAAAAAGCATACACATAACCTTTCTTAGAAGTTCACACTAATAAGAATGGCAGTCCAACAAGAAAACTAAGTGAAGATATGGGCAGACATATATAAGAATACTGCTATTTAAAATACAAGAACCAACTACATTAAGATACCTGGAGAAGGTTTGGAAGGCATGACAACACAACCCCCTTGATGAATGAAGCTCCAAACCCTAGAACAACCTACTAAAAACAGGGGATAGATTGCATATAGTTAGCAGCTAGAAAATCATACAACAAATACAAAAAACAACTAAATGAAACCCTAGGATGAAACAACTAGAACATATCAACAAGTATGAAAACATGAACAATAGCACATATAGGCAAGCACAAACAAAAAAAGAATTCATAAACTAACTAACATGTGACAGACACAATCTAGACTTCGAAATCAACAATACTAAGACAATTAGATACATCAGATTCACCATCAACCATCACACCACATCCTCTCTTACATGCATCGGAATGTTGAAATCACCAAAGGGGAAATGGAATCCACTCAACTCTGAACGGAGAAATAGCACACACAAGCATCTCATAGTACTATAGGACTACGGGGGAATGGAATCCACCCACCACACGCACAAGAACCCTACCTAATCTCCCACCAAACCATCAGAAGAAGGGGGTTGGACGCGGACGCGAGAGCACACAGGAGGCGGACTTGACAGATCTGGCGAAACTAGAAGCAAGCATTAGGGCGGGGCAGCACTTGTACCTCTCCACACGACCCCCGCACGCGCGAATCCGCGCCAGTTCTTCCACTCCCCACGACGCCACGCGCACCTTGCAACCACATAGGCAGTTGCAGCCCTCGCTTCAGAGCAGAAGAGAGCGAGCTGGGCAAGGGAGAGCGGGGCGTGGGGGAGAAATAGGAGCGGGAGCGTGCGCCGGTTACTCCAGCACGAGAGCAGGGGACAGGGGTGGAGAAATCGGGGGGAGTTATAGGCGAGGAAGCCGGCGGAGCGACGGAGAGGGGGGAGAGGGGTTCTTTGACAGGTGGTGGCGATGGAAGACCCTCACTTAATGCCTCTCTGTCATGGGAATTGCAGAGCCGCTGAATTTACAGTTTTACCCCCCAATAGCTAAAAAAGTAAATACATGGCTAGATAAATGAATGCACCATTTGAATGCATCTATTATAATGAGATAAGATCCCACAACAGCACTGCTGATATCTCACACTTAGATCACTAAGAAGACGACTGGCAAGAAGAATTCACGCAGGGACACACGGTTACGAAGATAGCCCAAAGGTCGGGTTCCTACAAAGGGAAGCTCAAGTTGTGTAACAGAGGAAGTTCAGGTTGTGATCAGTATATTATTCTGATCCCGTGATCATAATAGTGTTTATGTATATATATATATATATATATATGTGTGTGTGTGTGTGTGTGTGTGTGTGTGTGTGTGTGTGTGTGTGTGTGTGTGTGTACCCAAATAACATATTCATATTGATCTCTTTCTTTAAAGATGCACGAGATGCGGGTCAGCTCCTACCAACGGACCGCATACGAGCAATTCAAGAGAAAATTGCGGGATTTTTGTTTGAGCAGCTCATATCTCCCGATGGAGAATACCATTACACCTAATGTATGCATTTAATGATTTGCAAATTGTAGGAGAAATTGTATGTATAAAATTGTACATATGTATGTATGCATGGTCGTATGGAAAGTTCTATGTATATGATTGATTCTACGAGAAATTCTATGATATATGCACAACGTGTACAGCATGTGATAGCGTAAAATATGTTTGAAATGAAAAAGAATTAAACGGAATACAAAAAATGAAAAGGAAAAATAAGCAATAAAACCTAATTAAACCCATAAACCACAAAGCTCCTAAACCATTAGTCTCGGTTGGTGTTACCAACCGGGTCCAAATGTCCCCATGCCCTAGCGCACGCAGCCAACCACGTGGCCAGGGTTTAGTCCCGGTTCGTAACCAACTGGGACCAAAGGCTTGTACCCTTTAGTCTCTATATACTTTAGTCCCGGTTGGGGAACCGGGACTAAAGGCCCTTCCCAACCGGGACTAATGGCCTATTTTTTACTAGTGTCTTAAACTACTAGCAATCTCAAAAAGTCTATAACATGACGAAGTTGCGTATTTTCCAGAGCTATCCAACTGTATATTATATGCCTGGTTCCGAAAAACGTTTTAGAAACTGGAGTGAAAACAGTGACGAAAAAAACACATGCAGTTTTTTCTGCTGACACTGCAGTCCTCGTTCGATACGGATGCAGTGCACACGAGTTAATCGTGCAGTTCGGAAATGATGTCAGAATAGTTATTCTGCACCCAATGACATATATGTGTGTGGTGACAATTTAATTAATTTAGTATTATATTAATTTGTGTATGCTATCTTTTTTTTTTGGACGGAATGCATTGTCGTTTTCAGTACCATCAGCCACCTCTATATATATTGCAGACATGTGCTCTGCTTCAGAGAACTCCATTAAGAACCACATCAGATCAGCCTAGAGGGCAGTTGTGTTACGGACGACCCCGATGGTCATGAGTAACTTGGTGCTCTTGGTTATCTTTCTCTTCGTGGGACCAACGACACAAGAGAGGGAAGCCTTGCAGGCCGTGCCGGCGGTCATGCTGTTCGGCGACTCGCTGCTCTGCAATGGTAACAATAACTATATAAACACCTGGGTGAAAGCAAACGTAGCTCCCTACGGCAGGGACTTTATGGACCATGTCGCTACAGGGAGGTTTAGCAATGGAAAAGTGCTTAGTGATTACATAGGTTTGTCACAATCTTATTTGACAATTTTGACTGAATTCTCACCGGTGTTAACGACATGTATATCTTGTGTTACAACTTGCATGGTATGTGGCAGGTGAGACGCTAGGGTTTGATGGGTCTCCTCCTGCATATCTCAGCCCTCAGTCTTCTGGACTGAATCTTCTGATTGGAGCAAACTTTGCATCAGCTGGATCCGGCTACTACGATGGCACGTCACCTCTGTATGTAAGTACCACTCTTCAGTGGTTCATAATCAGACTTTTACAACACTTCAGTACCTTTGCATGGAAACACTTCTACATATGTTTTATCAAATTATGCGTGGCAGCAAGATATCCCTTTGTCCCAACAACTGGAATACTTCAAGGAGTACCAATCAAAGCTCGCAGTGGTGGTTGGGATGACCCAGGCACAAACCATAATCTCAGACTCACTCTACATCATTAGGGCCGGTACAAATGACTTCGGCTTCAACTACTACTTCAACCCTTCGCTTTTCTTGAGAGAGAACGTTGATCAGTTCGCTGACTGCCTCGTCGGCATCTTTAACAGCACCGTCATGGTGAGCTAGATTTCGACTGAAGCTTCCTCCATATTCAACAAGGACCAGATGATTAATATATATCATGTCTTCCCCAAGAAGGTGATTGATATCATGTAACATTTGATTCTTGCACTAACTGTAGCAACTTTACACCATTGGAGCACGGCGGATTGGTGTTTTTTCCATAGCACCGTTGGGTTGCGCTCCCTTGGCGATCACGGTGTTGGGCATTGGTAGAAGCGGGTGCGTTCCCAGGCTCCTGGATGATGCCCAAATGTTTAACAGGAAGCTGGGTGCAGCAGTTGAGTCACTGTCGAAGCGGTACCATGATTTCAAGATAGTTGTCCTGGACATCTACACTCCTTGGCACAGCCTTGCCACCTCCCCAGCGTCATATGGTAGGATACACAGGCCATTAAGCCATGGCAAGGTTCCTTGCTGTGTCTTCTTTTTGCTGCAGCATCCGTACAACTTATGTTTATTACTTTCAGCTAAAAATGTGCCGCTTTGTGATGTCAGGGTTCACCGAGGCAAGGCACGCATGTTGTGGTACATGATTACTAGAGTTTACAGCGTTGTTTTGCAATCCTTTGTCCATTGGGACATGTCCAAACGCGACGACATACGTGCATTGGGACGCTGTCCACCCATCGGAGGCGACCAACAAAGTGATTGCAGATTCTCTGGCTGAGGGAATCAACAAGCTGGTTATGTAAAACACTGAAGGGTCAACTATGACACGTCTATTTCACTGAATTTTATGCGCCTCCAAATAATCTCTGGATTACCACGTTCAGGCCACAAATAATGAAATATTTATAACCTAAATTTACCTGTAATCTGTAATATATAGAAGCATTTGCTTCTCTCAAATAAAATAGAAGGTAGAAGTCTCTGCTTGTGGATGGCATGCGCTTGAGGTGTCTTTAAATAATATCAATAATATAAACGATTTGCTTCTCTCGGAAGGCATTTGCCTGGCTTCACTCACGGTAATTTGATCTTCCAATTGCTGGTTGATTTACTAGATTCGGAGTCGTTGTCTTGTGAAAGTTTACTGTGGATGAACTGCTTTGGACGTCCAAAGTCTCACAAACTGTCCACGAAGTTGATGGAGTTCTAGGGACTGCGGCTGTGTGTGGAAACCGACCCCCACCACAAACACACTTTTCCTCTTCCTACCTTCTCTCTCATCTATTCACTGGCAGGAGGGATGTTAGATATGGTTAGATGGCATGCATGTCCAGACGTGCCTGTCGATAATTGGTGATGTTCGTTTGGTAATTCATGCTCAAGATTCCCTAAATAATAATTAAATTTAAATGGAGTCCATGCATGATTACTCGTTCCTCACTTCGATCAAAATCTCCACTAAACAAGGTTTTGTCTATGAGGATTATGCATGACATGCTGGGTCAGTTTGGGATCTTAAATAACCTAATATCTCTTTCATGCCGCTTAAACTTTTTCCATAAAACTATATTGGTTATGGTCAGTTGATTGCACTTGACCCCCCCCCCATCCCTAATCTTACATGTTAGTCGTGCTTTCTGATTGTCACTCCGCCATCCTTTTCTCACCGTCACTCCGCCTCGCCTGCCCTCCTACGATATCACCTACATCCGGTTTGATAACTGTCTGTAAATATAATTTGGTAATAACTTTGTGCAGTTATGACATGTAGAATTACAATCATAAAAACTGTAATTTCGTCGATACACAACTACTTTTTGTTATGACAAACATATTATCCTTTATGGCACTAGTGCAGAATCGGTCTATAGTGTCAGTTCGTAAGGGCCTTTAGTGCCGGTTCTCCGACCGTAAAGGGTGGGGACTAAGCGCCCCACCCCTAGTCCCGGTTCAACACGGCCCGCACTAAAGGCCCTCCATGTGGCGTTGTCTGGGGCAGCAGATGCAGGACATTTAGTGTCGGTTTGTGTTACCTACCGGGACTAAAGGTAGAGCCTTTAGTCCCGGTTGGTGACATCAACCGGGACTAAGAGTATTTAGTTTTTTTAATTTTGTTTTCTTTTTTCTTTTTAATTCTTTAGGGCTTTATGAATTAATTATGCTTTAATTTTCCTCTTAATTATGCGTTTTCCATTTAATTAATTATGGTTTATGTGCCTTTCAGACGTGATCATGCGAATGTTCTCGCAAATGTAGTATGCGCAAAAACTAGTCATCTGCTTCTGCCTCATGCACTTTATGAGATTAAAATTCAATCAGATAATAATTAATCAAGCATGATAATGGTATTGAAACTAGAATTAAGGAGATGCACGGACGTAGCCAGCTAGCTAGTAGTACTTAATTACCTTGGGTCGCACCCATTTCATACAACAACTCCTCCTCATCATCATTTTCGTCCATGAGACATTATATAAAAAATTGGTCACTTGTTATAACAACTCCTCATCATCATAGTACTCAAAATCACTACTCCTCCTCCTCAGCATCACCATCAACTCTAACACATTGTAGCACATAATAAAAACTTCTCATCATCATCATAGTCATATATAATCAACACTAACTAATTGTTCTTAATACTTAGGACCAACTCCTCGTGTTGCTCTCTCGGGTAAAATAGTATAAAACATGTGTAGCACTCCTGCTTCATCATATTGGGAATGCAGATGAACGTGTCTCCTAATTGTGGGTTGCGCTTCCGATTGCTGCCCCCCAGTACTTCTCTACGATCCTTCACAATTTTGCTTCAGTCTTTGACTATTAAGACTTGCTCGCTTCGAAAACTGATGAATGCACTCATGTGCAATGTAGGATATCTTGGTCGTAAGCTAACCATTGTCATGCGACCTTTACGCTCCATCCAATGAGGCACAACACTCATCTGAAGTCCCTGTTGAAGAACATCGTAGTAACATACTTAGCAATGAAGTTTAGCTTAAAAAATAATGTATGCAAAAGATGCACTAAGGATAAATAGTAAAAATCTTACCATCTTACCTAAATAGACGTGACCGTAGTTCAATACGCACACTAGTGGTCGCACGTTTTGAGTACTAATATCTCGAAGTCTAGGAAAATAACCTGTCTTGACAGTATCAAGATCCTCAAGCCATGAAACATAATGACCTATCTCCTCGCAGTTTAGTTCAGCCCCGGGACACTAGTACGTGTTGTCTACCAAGCGCCGGACATGTTTGCTTGAATGGAAATTAGTTATCAACTATTTTTGAATAAACAATATAAATTACTTAATAAATATCGTTGTGAAACTCACATAATGGTAGAACTGGAGGCGTCTGCACATCGATCCAGATGTTGATATTACCTTCAATTTCATCTTCCGGACGAATATCAAAGGTGATAAGCATATTAGGCTCAAATGCATAAGCCTTGCATAGTGCTCTCAAACTTTTTCATTCAAAATAGGCGTAGGTTTGCGAATTGTAAAATTTTACGGCAAAATTATAACCATGCTCGGTCCTCAAGTGAACTCTCTTTAACTCCATACTGAACATATCTGAGAAACCAATCTTATCCAAGACATAATGTCTTGCATGGCGGGGATACGCTAGTAGAATTGAAAAACATTAAAATTATAAGTTGAAGTGAAAAAAGCAGAAGTCATGCTTAATAACGAAAAAAGACTTGTCATTGTGACTTACTGTATCCACTTCGAAGGTCTCATCCAACATGATACTAAAGCGCCTACCACCAACTAGGTGAGGCTTGTCGCACAGGCCGCGCTCGTCTTTGCAGTATTCGCACATACACTAGTAGAAAACAGGGCTTTGGTCAAGGCTTGAAAAGCCATTAACCCTGTCCACTCACGAACGGGGACCCATGGCGGCATCGGTCCCGGTTCGTGAGGACAGGGCGTCGACGGGGCCTTGTGGGCCATTGTGTTGGAAATATGCCCTAGAGGCAATAAATAATGTCTTTATTATTCTATTTCCTTGTTCATGATAATCGTTTATTTATCCATGCTATAATTGTATTAATTGGAAATGCATTGCATGTGTGGGTAAATAGACAACACAGTGTCCCTAGTATGCCTCTAGTAAACTAGTTCGTTGATCAAAGATGGTCAGGGTTTCCTAGCCATTGACATGTGATGTCATTTGATAACGGGATCACATCATTAGGAGAATGATGTGATGGACGAGACCCAAACTACAAACGTAGCATATGATCGTGTCAGTTTATTGCTACTATTTTTTGCATGTCAAGTATATGTTCCTATGACCATGAGATCACGCAACTCACGAATATCAGAGCAGTGCCTTGTGTGTATCAAACGTCGCAATGTAACTGGGTGACTATAAAGGTGCTCTACAGGTATCTCCGATGGTGTCTGTTGAGTTGGCATGGATCGAGACTGGGATTTGTTACCCTGTGTGACGAAGAGGTATCTCAGGGCCCACTCGATAATACAACATCACAATGAGCCTTGCAAGCAATGTGACTAATTGTTAGTTGCGAAATCTTGTATTACGGAATGAGTAAAGAGACTTTCCAGTAACGAGGTTGAACAAGGTATGGAGATACCGACGACCGAATCTCGGGCAAGTAACATACCGAACAACAAAGGGAACATTATACGGGATTAATTGAATCCTTGACATAGAGGTTCAACCGATAAAGATCTTCGTAGAATATATAGGAACCAATGTGGACGTCCAGGTCCCGCCATTGGTTATTGACCGTAGAGGTGTCTCGGGCATGTCTACATAGTTCTCGAACCCGCAGGGTCTGCACACTTAAGGTTTGGTGACGTTTCGGTAGTGTAGAGTTATGTATGGTGGTGACCGAAGGTTGTTTGGAGTCCCGGATGAGATCCAGGACGTCATGAGGAGCTCCGAAATGGTCCGGAGGTAATGATTCATATATAGGAAGTCCCAGTTTGGTCGCAAGAAAAGTTTCGGGCTCATCGGTAGTGTACCGGGAGTGCCGGTAGTGTACCGGGAGACCTCTGGGAGGGGTATTTCGACCCTAGACGGTCCATGTGCTGTGGGAGAATAATAACCAGCCCTTAGTGGGCTGGTGGAACAGCCACAAAAGGCCCATGGCGCCAGGAGGAAAAAGGCCTAATGAAAAAGGTGAAAAAAAGGCAAAAAGAAGAGTCCTACTCCTACTAGGAGTGGAGGAGAAGTGGAACTTCTCCTCCTTGGCTCGGCCGGCTCCTAGAGGGCTTTAACCTTGCACCAAGGCAGCCTCTCCTCTCCTCCTATATATACTAGTGGAATAGAGGGTTTTTACACAGATTTTACGGCCACGTGCTACCCGTTCCACCAGTGCTCCTCTAGATCGGTTTTCCGCAGTGCTTAGGCGAAGCCCTTCCAAAATCACTCCACCACCATCGCCGGAGCGCCGTCATGCTGCCGGTGAACTCTTCCTCCTCTCCATATCCTCTTGCTGGATCAAGACGGTGGAGATCGTCATCAAGCTGCACGTGTGCTGAACGCGGAGGTGTCGTCCGTTTGGTACTAGATTGGAAGGATCATGATCAAGGCCACGGGACGTTCGTGATTGGATCGCAGGACGGTTCATGATTGGTTCACGGGACGGTTCATGATTAGATCGCGGGACGCTCGGCGATATGGATCGCGAAGAAGTACGACTACACCAACCGCGTTTCTTAACGCTTCCCGCTTAGCGATCTACAAGGGTATGTAGATCCACTCTCCCTCTCGTAGATGCTCATCACCATGGATAGGTTTGCATGTGCGTAGGAAATTTTTTGTTTCCCATGCGATGTTCCCCAACAGTGGCATCATGAGCAAGGTTCATGGTTCGATGAGATCTCGAGTAGAACACAAAAGGTTTGTGGGAGTTGATGCTTAGATTTCTTCCTTCCTTGATCGGATTTTTATTTAGCGGTATTGTGAGATGAAGTGGCCCGGACCAACATTACTCGTAGGCTTACGAGAGACCGGTTCCCTCAACCGCAACTTGTTGCATAGATGGCTTGCGGGTGACAGTTTCTCTCACTTTAGTTGGATCAGATCCGACAAAGGCGGTCCTTGAGAAGGTTGAAAAGCAACTAGTGTATCACCGTTGTGGTTTTTGCGTAGATGAGAATTGTTCTTGCTAGATACCCATAGCAGCCACGTAAAACATGCAACAACAATTAGAGGACGTCTAACTTGTTTTTGCAGGGTAAGTTGTGATATGATATGGCCAATTACATGATGTGATATATGTGATGTATGAGATGATCATGTGATGTATAGAATTTCACGACTTGCACGTCGATGAGTACGGCAACCGGCAGGAGCCATAGGGTTGTCTTTAAATTATTGTATGACCTACGTGTCAATCATTAAGTGCTATGTAATGCTTTACTTTATCGCTCAGCGGAAGCAATAGAAGTAGAAGCAGGGATGGCGCCACAACCCCAATGGCAGCACATTGATGGAGATCAAGATGATGGAGATCATGGTGTCATGCCGGTGACGATGAAGATCATGCCGGTGTTTTCATGATGGAGAACAAAAGCACAAGATCATGGCCATATCACGTAACTTCTGATTTGCATGTGATGTTAATTGGTTTATGCACCTTGTTTTTGCTTAGAACGACGATAGCATTATAAGGTGATCCCTCACTTAATTTCAAGATAAATTGTATTCTCCCCGAATGTGCACCGTTGTGAAAGTTCGTCGTGTCGAGACACCACGTGATGATCGGGTGTGATAGACTCTACGTTCACATACAACGGGTGCAAGCCAGATTTGCACGTGCAGAACACTCGGGTTAAACTTGACGAGCCTAGCATGTACATACATGGCCTCGGAACACAAGATACCGAAAGGTCGAACATGAGTCATATAGTAGATATGATCAACAGAATGATGTTCACCATTGAAGCCACCTTAACTCACGTGATGATTGGACTTGAGTTGGTGAATTTGGATCATGTGACACTCAGATGACCTGAGGGATGTCAATTTGAGTGGGAGCTTTAGTAATTTTTTAAACTAAACTCATTATCTTGAACAATAGTCTAAGTAACCTCGCGCAGTAGCACCCCTGAATTTTAATGTGTTCCAAGAGAAAGCTAAGTTGAAAGATGGTGGAAGTAACTTTGTTGATTGGGCCCGTAATCAGAGGATTATCCTCACGGCTTCCCAGAAACAATATGTCCTTGATGCACCGCTTGGTGACCAACCAGAAGACGTGACCTCCGAAGACGTTAAGAACGCTTGGGAGGCTCGTGCTGGAGACTACTCAATAGCTCAGTGTGTGATATTGTATGGCTTAGAACCGGGACTTCAAAGACGTTTCGAACGTCATGGAGCATATGAGATGTTCCAGGAGTTGAAGTTTATTTTTCAGAAGAATTCCCGGATCGAGAGTTATGAGACCTCCGATAAGTTCTATGCTTGCAAGATGGAGGAGAACGGGTCTATCAGTTAGCATATACTCAGAATGTTTGGGTATTCAAACCGTCTGGCTGAGTTGGGAATTACCCTTCCGCAAGAGGCGATCATTGACAGAGTTCTTCAATCACTGCCACCTAGTTACAAGAGCTTTGTGATGAACTATAACATGCACGGGATGAACAAGTCATCATCCGAGCTGTTTGCGATGCTGAAAGTCACTGAGTCTGAAATCCAGAAAGAACATCAAGTGTTGATGGTCAATAAAACCACTAGTTTCAAGAAAAATGGCAAGGGCACAGGCAAGAAGGGTAGAACCAAGAAGGATGGCAAAGCAGTTGCTACTCCAAAGAAGCCTAAGCATGGACCTAAGCCAGAAACTGAGTGCTTTCATTGCAAAGGAACTGGTCACTTCAAGCGAAACTGCCCCAAGTACCTGGCTGACAAGAAGGCAACCAACGACAAACAAGGTATATATGATATACATGTTATTGATGTGTACCTTACTAGTTCTCGTAGTAGTGCCTGGGTATTTGATACCGGTTCGGTTGCTCACATTTGCAACTCAAGGCAGGAACGACGGAATAAACGAAGACTGGCAAAGGAAGAAGTGACGATGCGCATGGGAAATGGTTCCAAGGTTGATGTGATCGCCGTCGTCATGCTCTCTCTTTGATTACCATCAGTATTAGTGATGAACCTGAATAATTGTTATTTAGTGCCTGCGTTAAGCATGAATTATCTGGATCTGGTTTATTGCGAGACGGTTACTCATTTAAATCAGAGAATAAAGGTTGTTCTATTTATATGAGTGATATCTTTTATGGTCATGCACCCAATGTTAGGGTTTTATTCATATTGAATCTTGATAGTGATGAAACACATGTTCATAACATTGATGCCAAAAGATGTAGAGTTGATAATGATAGTACCACTTTCTTGTGGCACTGCCGTTTAGGTCATATTGGTGTAAAACGCATGAGGAAGCTCCATGCTGATGGACTTTTGGAGTCACTTGATTTTGAATCACTTGACACATGTGAATCATGCCTCATGGGCAAGATGACTAAAACGCCGTTCTCTAGAACAATGGAACGGGCAAGTGACTTGTTGGAAATCATACATACTAATGTATGCGGTCCAATGAATATTGCAGCGCGCGGTGGATATCGTTACTTTCTCACCTTCACTGATGACTTGAGTAGATATGGGTATATTTACTTGATGAAACACAAGTCTGAAACGTTTGAAAAGTTCAAGCAATTTCAGAGTGAAGTTGAGAATCATCGTAACAAGAAGATTAAATTTCTGCGATCTGATCGAGGAGGTGAATATCTGAGTTATGAGTTTGGCAGTAACTTAAGACAATATGGAATTGTTGCACAGTTGACACCGCCCGGAACACCAAAGCGTAATGGTGTGTCTGAACATCGTAATCGAACCATATTAGATATGGTGCATTCTATGATGTCTCTTGCCGATTTGCCACTATCGTTTTGGGGTTATGCATTAGAGACAGCTGCATTCACTTTAAATGGGGCACCATCAAAATCCGTTGAGACGACGCCATATGAACTGTGGTTTGGCAAAAGGAAAAAGGTGTGGTTTCTTAAAGTTTGGGGATGTGATGCTTGTGTCAAAAAGCTTCAGCCTGAAAAGCTGGAACCCAAAGCGGAGAAATGCGTCTTCATAGGATACCCGAAAGAGACAGTCAGGTATACCTTCTTTCTCATATCCGAAGGCAAAGTGTTTGTCGCTAAGAACGGAACATTTCTTGAGAAAGAGTTTCTCTCGAAAGAATTGAGTGGGAGGAAAATAGAGCTTGATGAGGTTATTGAACCTTTACTTCAATCAGAAAGTAGCGCAGCACAGAAAGATGTTTCTGTGGAATCTACGACGGTAGAAGAGGAAGTTAATGATGATGATCATGAAGCTCCGGATCAATCTATTATTGAACCTCGTAGGTCGACAAGGACGCGTACTACTCCCAAGTGGTACGACAACCCTGTCTTGGAGGTCATGTTGTTAGACAACAACGAACCTACGAGCTATGGAGTAGCAGTGATGGGCCCGGATTCCGAGAAATGGTTAGAGGCCATGAAATCCGAGATGGGATCCATGTATGAAAACAAAGTATGGACTTTGGAAGTACTACTTGAAGGGCGAAAGGCCATTCAGAACAAATGGATCTTTAAGAAGAAGACGGACGCGGACGGTAATGTCACCGTCTATAAAGCTCGACTTGTGGTAAAGTGTTTTTCAGAAGTTCAAGGAGTTGACTACGATGAGACTTTCTCACCCGTAGCGATGCTTAAGTCTGTCAGAATCATGTTGGCAATAGCTGCTTATTTCGACTATGAAATTTGGTAGATGGATGTCAAAACGGCGTTCCTCAACGGTTTCCTTGAGGAAGAGTTGTATATGATGCAACCTGAAGGTTTTGTCGATCTAGAGAATGCTGACAAACTTTGCAAACTCCAGCGATCCATTTATGGGCTGGTGCAAGCATCTCGGAGTTGGAATAAGCGCTTTGATGAGGTGATCGAAGCGTTTGAGTTTATACAAGTTTATGGAGAAGCTTGTATTTACAATAAAGTGAGTGGGAGCTCTATAGCATTTCTAATATTATATGTGGATGACATATTACTGATTGGAAATAATATAGAAATGCTGGAAAGCGTGAAGGAATATTTGAATAAGAGTTTTTCAATGAAGGACCTAGGAGAAGCTGCTTTCATATTAGGCATTAAGATCTATAGAGATAGATCGAGACGCTTGATAGCACTTTCACAGAGCACATACCTTGATAAAGTTTTGAAGAAGTTCAAAATGGAGCAGTCTAAGAAAGGGTTCTTGCCTGTGTTACAAGGTGTGAAGTTGAGTAAGACTCAATGCCCAGTGAATGCAGAAGATAAAGAAAAGATGAGCATCATCCCCTATGCTTCAGCCATAGGCTCTATCATCTATGCAATGCTGTGCACAAGACCCGATGTCAGCCTTGCCATAAGTATGGCCGAAAGGTTTCAAAGTGATCCTGGAGTGGAGCACTGGCAAGCGGTCAAGAATATCCTTAAGTACCCGAAGAGGACAAAGGAAATGTTTCTCGTTTATGGAGGTGATGAAGAGCTCGTCGTAAAGGGTTACGTCGATGCAAGCTTTGACACTGATCCGAACGACTATAAGTCGCAAACCGGATACGTATTTATTCTTAACGGGGGAGCGGTAAGCTGGTGCAGTTCCAAGCAAAGCGTGGTAGCTGATTCATTACCATGTAAATCACATAGTGATGTAAACTAGATTATTGACTCTAGTGCAAGTGGGAGACTGTTGGAAATATGCTCTAGAGGCAATAAATAAAGTGTTTATTATTATACTTCCTTGTTCATGATAATCGTTTATTTATCCACGCTATAATTGTATTGATTGGAAACGCATTGCATGTGTGGGTAAATAGACAACACTGTGTCCCTAGTATGCCTCTAGTAAACTAGCTCGTTGATCAAAGATGGTCAGGGTTTCATAGCCATTGACATGTGATGTCATTTGATAATGGGATCACATCATTAGGAGAATGATGTGATGGACGAGACCCAAACTACAAACATAGCATATGATCGTGTCAGTTTATTGCTATTGTTTTCTACATGTCAAGTATATGTTCCTATGACCATGAGATCATGCAACTCACGGGTATCAGAGGAGTGCCTTGTGTGTATCAAACGTCGCAACGTAACTGGGTGACTATAAAGGTGCTCTACAGGTATCTCCAATGGTGTCTGTTGAGTTGGCATGGATCGAGACTGGGATTTGTTACTCCGTGTGACGGAGAGGTATCTCAGGGCCCACTCGGTAATACAACATCACAATGAGCGTTGCAAGCAATGTGACTAATTGTTAGTTGCGGGATCTTGTATTACGGAACGAGTAAAGAGACTTGCCAGTAATGAGGTTGAACTAGGTAGGGAGATACCGACGTTCGAATCTCGGGCAAGTAACATACCGAAGAACAAAGGGAACGTTATACGGGATTAACTGAATCCTTGACATAGAGGTTCGAGCGATAAAGATCTTCGTAGAATATGTAGGAACCAATGTGGACATCTATGTCCCGCCATTGGTTATTGACCGTAGAGGTGTCTCGGTCATGTCTACATAGTTCTCGAACCCGCAGGGTCTGCACACTTAAGGTTTGGTGACGTTTTGGTACTGTAGAGTTATGTATGGTGGTGACCGAAGGTTGTTCAGAGTACCGGATGAGATCCCGGATGTCACGAGGAGCTCCAAAATGGTCCGGAGGTAAAGATTCATATATAGGAAGTCCCAGTTTGGTCGCCGGAAAAGTTTCGGGCTCATCGGTAGTGTACCGGGAGTGCCGGTAGTGTACCGGGAGACCTCCGGGAGGGGTATTTCGACCCTAGACTGTCCATGTGCTGTGGGAGAATAATAACCAGCCCTTAGTGGGCTGGTGGAACAGCCACAAAAGGCCCATGGCACCAGGAGGAAAAAGGCCTAATGAAAAAGGTGAAAAAAAGGCAAAAAGGAAGAGTCCTACTCCTACTAGGAGTGGAGGAGAAGTGGGACTTCTCCTCCTTGGCTCGGCCGGCTCCTAGAGGGCTTTGAACTTGCACCAAGGCAGCCTCTCCTCTCCTCCTATATATACTAGTGGAATAGAGGGTTTTTACACAGATTTTACGGCCACGTGCTACCCGTTCCACCAGTGCTCCTCTAGATTGGTTTTCCGCAGTGCTTAGGTGAAGCCCTGCTGAAATCACTCCACCACCATCGCCGGAGCGCCGTCATGCTGCCGGTGAACTCTTCCTCCTCTCCGCCTCCTCTTGCTAGATCAACATGGTGGAGATCGTCATCAAGTTGCACGTGTGCTGAACGCGGAGGTGTCGTCCGTTCTGTACTAGATCAGAAGGATCGTGATCAAGGCCATGGGACGTTCGTGATTGGATCGCGGGACAGATCGTGACGAGATCGCAGGACGGTTCGTGATTGGTTTGCCGGACGGTTCGTGATTAGATCGCGGGACGCTCGGTGATTTGGATCGCGAAGAAGTACGACTACACCAACCGTGTTTCTTAACGCTTCCCGCTTAGTGATCTACAAGGATACATAGATCCACTCTCCCTCTCGTAGATGCTCATAACCATGGATAGGTTTGCATGTGCGTAGGAAATTTTTTGTTTCCCATGCGACATTCCCCAACACACTGGTCCTGGTTCGTCTAACCCCTTTGGTCCCGGTTCCAGCCATGAACCGGGACCAATGGGCCTCGCTCCTAGCCCACAACCATTGGTCCCGGTTTATGGCTGGAACCGGGACGAAATATGGTCCTTTAGTCCCGGTTCTAGCCACAAACCGGGACCAAAGGTTGGCCTATATATACCCCCCGCCCGCGACCAGACCAATGCACTGCTCTGTTTTTTGGCCGACCGTGGAAGAGCTTTGTGGTGCTCTAGCTCACCTCCTATGCACATGAGGTGTTTGATGAAATGCCCAAGCCACACTTAAGCTTTCTCCTCTCGAAGCTCCTTGTCCAAGATCCATTTTCCTCAAGATTTGTCTAGGTTTGGCGGTCCGTCCTATCTTGTTCCCGTCCTCACCACCGTTGATCGCCTGCGCCCATCTCCGCAGCGGCAGCACCGTGGTTAGCCTCTTCTTCTTATCTTCTTTCTAACATACTAAAGTTCTTACTTGTATTATTTAGATAGATAATTTTGTAGTTTTCTTACTTTTATTATTGTTTCTTATTATATAGTGCGATGGTTTTGGTATCCGCCTCCGTCGGCCCTCGTCTTGTCTATGATTCGGATGTGGTATATATTATCTTTTATAACTATTTGTTTTATTTAGTGTTTATGACAATTATGCCGACCAATGTGACATAGATTTTTTAATCTAGGAGGTATGTGAACCGAAAATTTCAACCCACATAGAAATTCTTGTCGAGAAGTTAAATTTGGTTGAAAAAGAAAACAATGACTTGAAAGAAAAATTACAAAGAGTTGAAGAGGAGAAGATGAAGTGGGAGTTGCATGTTGTCGATGTCGTCCACGATCACAAGATCAAGATGGATGCAATGCGCTTAAAGATTAGAAAGATTAGAAAATATGTCATTCATACTAAGGCTGGATAGCATTATGCCGTTGGATCAATTGGTACCTTAGTAGGTGTTATGATCGCATTTGTTGTTGCATTAAACTTTTTTACATAGTTTCAATGTATGTTTTAATTAGATTCTCTAGAGAGTTTTATATTGTTAAATAATGAGAACTTTGTACGAACGCTATGTATTCATTTTGATTACTATTGAACTTTCTGCTGAGACAAACAAGTAGAATGTTTTTATGCATTGTCCATGTACTGTGTGTGAGAATACGAAATGAAATCAGTAAATGCATGAAAAATACAATATGAAGTAAGAAATGGTTGAAAATTGATGATCTGGCTTTTTATGGTTCATTTTGAACACACAAAAATTCAGGAGTTCAAATCAGTTCAAAAAATGAAATCCCATTGTAACATATGAGTTTTCGTCCGAAACCCTGATAGTTCGAAAGAGATTGTCCAATTTGCACACGAAGTGCATCCAGTTTTTGCCGTAACCCTCTCAACTTTTTAGGACATGCTATGGGGGTGAAATGATGATACCATGCCAACTTTCAACCTTTTCATAGTTCATTTATAGTGCTTTTGAATTTCAGGGTCATTTAGCTCAAATAAATCAGTAAATGCATGAAAAATACCAAATGAAGTCAGAAAGGGTTGAAAATTTGTGATGTGGCTTTGGATGGTTCATTTTGAACACACAAAAAGTCAGGAGTTCAAATAAGTTCAAAAAATGAAATCTCTTTGTAACAGATGCGTTTTCGTTCGAAACCTTGATACTTCGAAAGAGATTGTCCATTTTGCACACGAAGTGCATCCAATTTTTCGTGTAACCCTCTCAACTTTTCAGGACATGCTATGTGGGTGAAATGTCGATACCATGCCAAGTTTCAACCTTTTCAGAGTTCATTTGTAGTGCTTTTAAATTTCAGGGTCATTTAGCTCAAATAAATCAGTAAATGCATGAAAAATACCAAAGGAAGTCAGAAAGGGTTGAAAATTGATCATGTGGCTTAGGATGGTTCATTTTAAACACACAAAAAGTATGGAGTTCAAATAAGTTTATAAAAATGAAATGCCTTTGTAACAGATGAGTTTTCCTCTGAAACCCTGATACTTCAAAAGAGATTGTCCATTTTGCACACGAAGTGCATCCAATTTTGGTCGTAACCCTCTCAACTTTTTAGGACATGCTATGTAGGTGAAATGATGGTACCATGCCAACTTTCAACCTTTTAAGAGATCATTTGTAGTGCTTTTCAATTTCAGGGTCATTTAGCTCAAATAAATCAGTAAATGCATGAAAAATACCAAATGTAGTCAGAAAGGGTTGAAAATTGATTATGTCTCTTTGGATGGTTCATTTTGAACTCACAAAAACTCTGGAGTTGAAATAAGTTAAAAAAATGAAATGCCTTTGTAACACACGAGTTTTCGTCCGAAACCCTAATACTTCAAAAGAGATTGTCCATTTTATACACGAAGTGCATCCAGTTTTTGTTGTAGCCCTCTCAACATTTTAGCACATGCTATTTGGGTGAAATGATGATATCATGCCAACTTTCAACCTTTTCAGAGTTCATTTGTATTGCTTATACTGTTAGGGTCATTTAGCTCAAATAAAATTAGTAAATGCATGAAATATAGAAAATAAAGTTGGAAATGGTTTAAAATTGATGGCCTCCCTTTGAATGGTGCATACTAAACGCACAAAAAGTCTGGAGTTGAAATAATTTTAAACCAATGAAATGCCTTTGTAACAGGTGAATTTTCGTGTGAAACCCTGATACTTCGTAACAGATTGTCCATTTTGTACACGAAGTGCATGCAGTTTTAGCCATAACCCTCTCAACTTTTTAGCACATGCTATGTGGGTGAAATGACGATACCATGCCAACTGTCAACCTTTTCAGAGTTCATTTTTAGTGCTTATCAATTTCAGGGTCATTTAGCTAAAAAAATATGTAAAAGAATGAAAAATAGCAAATAAGTCAGAAAGGGTTGAAAATTGATGGCCTGCCTTCGAATGGTGCACACTGAACGCACAAAAAGTCTGGAGTTGAAATAAGTTAAAAAAATGAAATGTCTTTGTAACAGACGAGTTTTCGTCTGAAACCCTGATACTTCAAAAGAGATTGTCCATTTTGTACACGAAGTGTATTCAGTTTTTATCATAACCCTCTCAACTTTTGAGCACATGCTATGTGGGTGAAATGAAGATACTGTGCCAACTTTCAACCTTCTCCGAGTTCAGTTGTAGTGCTTATCAATTTCAAGGTCATTTAGCTCAAAAAAAATCAGTAAATAGATGAAAAATATCAAATGAATTCAGAAAGGGTTGAAAATTGATTGCCTGCCTTCGAATGGTGCATATTGAATGCACAAAAAGTCTGGAGTTTTAATAAGTTTAAAAAGATTAAATGCCTTTGTAAGAGATGAGTTTTTGTCCGAAACCCTGATACTTCGCAAGAGATTGTCCATTTTGTATACAAAGTGCATCCAGTTTTTGCCGTAACCTTTGAACTTTTCAGCACATGCTATGTGGGTGAAATAATGATATCGTGCTAATTTTCAACCTTTTCAGAGTTCATTTAGCTTAAAAAATAATCAGTAAATGCATGAAAAATAGCAAATGAAGTCAAAAAGACTTTCATATAGGGGACCGTTAGTCGCGGTTGGTGACTCCAATCGCGACTAAAGGTTAGCCTATAGTCACGGTTGGATCCACCAAGTTGGTTATGTGCTTCCCCGAGTTCCGTGTAAACTCGGCGAAGAAGACGATTCTGGTAGTGTTTCGCGTGGACTTGGATTGGCCACGCATGCAAGTGCAATTACCAGAGCACTTATGCTGATAATTCTAACAGAAGTTACGCATCGTCCTGGTCTCAACAACCTCCCATAGGACTATTTAAGAGGATTGTTCATAGTGTGGCATGTTGTCACGTCATCTATATATCCAAACTTATAGCAGTAAGTACAATAATAAGATATTTATGTGTACTACTTTATCGATACACGACACAATTTAGCCTCTCACATAGTCTTTGGAAACACATAATGCAGTTGGTTATTAATTTGTAGTCTGCTTTTCTTCTCTCTTCTTCAACCCAGCAAAAATGTATTACTTAAAGTCGTACAACACTTGTTCATCATATTACTATACTTACTCTAAACGTAGAAGAATGGAGTAAAATACACAAGTACGCATGCATATCAGCCATCGGATAGAGCAAAATTGTTTAACATGCTGACACTTGATGCAATTTCCTGCCAGCTTAATTCATGCGGTCTGTCCTCCGTTTACTACACAGGTTATACTTGCTAGACCACCACACCGCAGCTGTGAATATATTTGGACATGCTAGCACAGCACGTCTCCACATGACTTGGAGTATATAACTCAGCTAATTCATAAGGTGGATCTCATCTGACCACCTTATCATTATTACACGTCGCGATAGAAAACGTGGCATGGGGCCGCACGGTAGTACCATGTGCTTGTCCACCCGCAGAATCCTCAATCACACGACACAAGACGCTATACTAAAAACATCCTGATAATTCTTTTATTACAATTAGAAGCAACCATTCGAAGAGTTGCACAGAAAGCTCGACGGAAAGCATGTGATAGATGTGAGGATTTGAAGTTATTTCCTTACGTCATTTTGCGGAACTGAGGAACCTTACATGTGATAGATCGTGTGAATTTTCATTTGCTCCGCCAGCAGAATCGGGTTACCCCCCAATAACACTAAACGACAAACTACGATAGAAACATGGAGACTAACCTTGAAAAAAGATAAAAACATGGAGACCATCTGTATTGTTGAATATTAGGCAACCATCCAAAGAGTCGCATTAAAGGTCGGGGGACTACATTATGACATTACCTCCGTCTCAAATTATTTGTCTTATACATCCGTATATAGACAAATTTAAAACAACCAATTCCTGACGAAACGAGTAGACGTTAAAACTTAGAGCCAGCCATAAAAACTTCAAAGTATATACTGGTTTGTCGAGGAACGAACTTCAAAGTATATACTGGTTTCTTGAGGAACGATACGCACATACCATCCAGACCAAAGGACTACTCACATTTGTATAATAGATATCACATGTCGTGGTTGTTGCCATTATTCCATCGGAGTCAAAGAAAAAATAGTGGTTGCTCGGAGTCGCTATCAATCAATTCATCTGAACACATTCAGAGAGAAAGGCCACACGAACACGGCAGTCAGCTTAAACCATCGTACTTCTATTGGGTTTGTCGTATAACCACTCGGGACTAAATCCTTACCTCCTTTAGTGTCGGTTCAACACGTTCCGGCATCAAAGGCCCTTCACGTGGCATCCGACGACGCTGTGGGCTCACTAACCGGAAATAAAAGTATTTAGTCTTTTTAGTTTAGTTTTATTTTTCCTTTTAAATCTTTAGGGGTTTAAGAATTAATTATGGTTTAATTTTCCTTTTAATTTTGTGTTTTTTATTTAATTCATTTTCATTTCAAACGTATATTACGGTAATACGTACATACTGTACACACGTTGTGCATGCGCATATATATAAATATATATATTATCGAATTGCTAGTACGACGACTATTCGCATACATACATACATACATACATACATATATATATATATATATATATATATATATATATATATATATATATATATATATACAATTTCTCTACAATTTGAGATCATTACATATATATGCTTGTAATGGTATTCTCCTAGAGATCTTGTAATGGTATTCTCCTAGAAATCCAACTAATTCCTAGAGATCTTGTAATGGTATTCTCCTTGAGATCTATGACCTGATCGAGCAGAAATCCAGCTAATTCCTCTTGAATTGCTCGTACCCGAGCCTCTAGTATGAGCTGGCCCCGCATCTCCGTCAGCTATAAGATGGAGATCAAGATGAATATATTAGTTGTGTGTATATATATTAGCTAGATCATGATAAAAAAATCTGACAAACGTAACCAAAGATTTTTTTTCGTTTCTGCTTCTTTCAGAAGTTATCATGCGAATGTTCTCGCAAACATATTATGCACATAAACTAGTCCCCTGCTACTACACCATGCACTTTACGAGAATACAATTCAATCAGTTAATAATTAATCAAGCATGATAGATAATGATATTGAAACTAGAATTAAAGGGATGCACGGTCATAACTAGCAAGCTAGTAATACTTGATTACCTTGGATCACGCCCATTTCAGTTGTTGTGCCCAGTCGCCTGGTACCTGTTTGATGAACTTGGCCCAAGCCCTGCCTGCCGGCAAAGAAAATGAATAAATGACTTATTAACTAGAAGTACTTAAAGAGGCCGGCATAGTGCGATAATGATTGAAATTACGTGTCAAGCAGCCCCCTCACGATTGCGTATTCGGATGAATCATTTAATAGCGAGTCGAGTACTTCAACTTTTCTCTTGTCAACTTCAATGATTAACAAGATCCAGTGGTAAATGCATAACTGATCAACAACACCTAGTAACATTCCAGTGGAGAATGATGTGATGGACACCAAACTACAAACGTAGCATATGATCGTGTCAGTTTATTGCTACTGTTTTGTGCATGTCAAGTATATGTTTCTATGACCATGGGATCATGTAACTCACGGACATCGTATGAGTGCCTTGTGTGTATCAAACGTTGCAACGTAACAAGGTGACTATAAAGGTGCTCTACAGGTATCTCCGAGGGTGTATGTTGTGTTGGCATGGATCAATACTGGGATTTGTTACTTCGTGTGACGGAGAGGTATCTCAGGGCCCAATCATTAATACAACATCACAATGAGCCTTGCAAGCAATGTGACTAAGTATTAGTCACAGGATCTTGTATTACGGAACGAGTAAAGAAACTTGCCAGTAACGAGGTTGAACTAGGTATAGAGATACCGACGATCGAATCTTGGGCAAGTAACATGCCGAAGAACAAAGGGAACATCATATGGGATTAACTGAATCCTTGACATAGAGGTTCGACCGATAAAGATCTTCGTAGAATATGTAGGAACCAATATGGGCATCCAGGTCCGCTATTGGTTATTGACCGTAGAGGTTTCTCGGTCATGTCTACAAAGTTCTTAAACCCGTAGGGTCTGCACACTTAAGGTTTGGTGACCTTTCGGTAGTATACAGTTATGTATGGTGGTGACCGAAGGTTGTTCGGATTCCCGGATGAGATACTAGACGTCACGAGGAGCTTCGTAATGGTTCAGAGGTAAAGATTGATATATAGGATGTCCTATTTTGGTCGCCGGAAAAGTTTCGGGCTCATCGGTAGTGTACCGAGAGTGCCGGTAGTGTACCGGGAGACCATCGGGAGGGGTATTTCGACCCAAGAGGCTACATGGGCTGTGGGAGAGTAAATATCAGCCCTTGGTGGGCTGGTGGAAGTTCCACACAAGGCCCATGAGGCTGGGAGAGAAACCCAAAGAGAAAAAGGTGGAAAAAGCAAAATAGGGAGGAATCCTAGTCCTACTAGGATTGGAGGAGGAGTCTTCCTGTCCACCTTGATTTGGCCGACCCAAAGGCTGGTCCCCCGAGGTCCAAGCCTCCTCCTCTCTCCCTCTTATATATACTAGAGGTTTTAGGATTTTTTGCACCAGATTTTTAGCTACGTGCTACCCGTTCCTCTAGTGCATAGTTTCTCCTCTAGATCTGTTTTCTGCAGTGCTTAGGCGAAGCCCTACCGGAATAGCTCCACCACCATCATCGGAGCGCCATCACGCTACCGGAGAACTCTTCTACCTCTCCGCTCCCTCTTGATGGATAAAGAAGGCAGAGATAGTCATCAAGCTGCACGTGTGCTGAACGCGGAGGTGCCGTCCGTTCGGCGCTAGATCGGAAGGATCGTGATCAAGGTCATGAGACGGATCATGATGAGATCGCGGGACATATCGTGATGAGATCGCGGGACGGATCATGATGAGTTCACGAGACGGACCGTGATTGGATCGCGGGACGGATCGTAATGAGATCGTGGGATGCTCGGCGATTTGGATCCAAAGATGTTCGACTACACCAACCACATTTCTTAACGCTTCCCGCTTAGCGATCTACAAGGGTATGTAGATCAACTGTCCCTCTCGTAGATGCTCATCACCATGGATAGATCTTGCGTGTGCGTAGGAAATTTTTTGTTTCCCATGCAACGTTCCCCAACAGTGGTATCAGAGCTAGGTCAAAGTGTAGATGAGATCTCTAGTAGAACACAAAGAGTTTGTGGGAATTGATACTTAGATTGCTTCCTCCCTTGGTCGTGTTTTGGTTCAGCGGTATTGTGAGATGAAGTGGCCCGGACCAACATTATTCGTACGCTGACGAGAGACCGGTTCCCTCCACCGTAACTTGTTGCATAGATGTCTTGCGGGTGCCAGTTTCTCTCACTTTAGTTGGATCGGCTTCGATAAATGCGGTCCATGAGAAGGTTGAAAAGCAACTAGTGTATCACCATTGTGGTTTTTGCGTAGCTGAGAATTGTTCTTGCTAGATACCTGTAGTAGCCACGTAAAACATGCGACAACAATTAGAGGACGTCTGACTTGTTTTTGCAAGGTATGTCGTGATGTGATATGGCCAATTACATGATGTGATATATGTGATGTATGAGATGATCATGTGATGTATAGAATATCACGACTTGCATGTCGATGAGTACGGAAACCGACATGAGCCATAGGGTTGTCTTTAATTATTGTATGACTTGCGTGTCAATCATTAAGCGCTATGTAATGCTTTACTTTATTGCTAAACGGTAGCAATAGTAGTAGAAGCATGATGTGCGCAACAACACCGATGGCGACACGTTGATGGAGATCAAGATGATGGAGATCATGGTGTCATGCCGGTGATGATGAGATCATGCCGGTGCTTTTAAGATGGAGATCAAAAGCACAAGTTCATGGCCATAGCGTGTCACTTATAATTTGCATGTGATGTTATTCCTTTTATGCACCTTGTTTTGCTTAGGACGATGGTAGCATTATAAGGTGATCCCTCATTTTAATTTCAACATAAATTGTGTTCTCCCCGAGTGTGCACCATTGCGAAAGTTCGTCGTGTTCAGACACCACGTGATGATCGGGTGTGATAGATTCTACGTTCACATACAATGGGTGCAAGCCAGTATTGCACATGCAGAACACTCGGGTTAAACTTGACGAGCCTAGCATGTACAGACATGGCCTCGGAACACAAGTGACCGAAAGGTTGAACCTTAGTCATATAGTAGATATGATCAACATGATGATGTTCACCATTGAAACCACCTCAACTCACGTGATGAGCAGACTTGAGTTGGTGAACTTGGATCATGTATCATTGGAATGCCCGGAGGGATGTCAATTTGAGTGGGAGTTCTTCATTAATATGATTAATTGAACTCATAATCATGAACATAGTCAGTAGTGTCTTTGCAAATTATGTTGTAGATTACTAGCTCCCGCTATAGCTCCCTTGAATTTTTATATGTTCCTAGAGAAATAGAGTTGAAAGATGATGGTAGCAATATTGCGGACTGGGTCTGTGATCTGAGGATTGTCCTCATTGCTGCACAGAAGGCTTATATCCTTAATGCACCGCTCGGTGTGCCAACTCCTCTAGCGTCGTCTTTAGATGTTGTGAGCATCTGACAGGCACATTCTGATGACTACTTGATAGTTTAGTGCGTCATGCATTACGGCTTAGAATTGAGGCTCCAAAACGTTTTAAACGTCACAGAACATATGAGATGTTTTAAGAGCTGAAATTAAGATCTCAGGCTCGTGCCCGTGTTGCGAGATATGAGATCTCCAACAAGATTTTTTGCCAGCAAGATGAAGGAGAATAGCTCAATCGTTGAGCATGTGCTCAGATTGTCTGGGTGCTACAATCGCTTGAATTGAGTGGGAGTCGATCTTCTAGATAAGATAGTGATGACCCACAAGTATCGGGGATCTATCATAGTCTTTTCGATAAGTAAGAGTGTCAAATCCAATGAGGAGCTGAAGGAAATGACAAGCGGTTTTCAGTAAGGTATTCTCTGCAAACACTGAAATTGTCGGTAACAGATAGTTGTGTGATAAGATAATTTGTAACGAGTAGCAAGTAACAATAGTAACAAAGGTGCAGCAATATGGCCCAATCCCTTTTGTAGCAAGGGACAATCCTGAACAAACTCTTATATAAAGTAAAGCGCTCCCGAGGACACATGGGAATTATTGTCAAGCTAGTTTTCATCATGTTCATATGATTCGCGTTCGCTACTTTGATAATTTGATATTCGGGTGGACCGGTGCTTGAGTGCTGTCCTTACTTGGAGAAACATCCCACTTATGATTAACCCCTCTAACAAGCATCCGCAAATACGAAAGAAGAATTAACACAAAGTCTAACCATAGCATTAAACTAGTGGATCCAAATCAGCCCCTTGCGACGCAACACATAAACTAGGGTTTAAGCTTCTGTCACTCTAGCAAACCATCATCTACTTATTACTTCCCAATGCCTTCCTCTAGTCCCAAATAATGGCGAAGTGTCATGTAGTCGACGTTCACATAACACCACTAGAGGAGAGACAACATACAACGCATCAAAATATCGAATGAATACCAAATTCAAATGACCGCTAGTAGCAAGACTTATCCCATGTCCTCAGGAACAAACGTAACTACTCACAAATCATAATTATGTTCATGATCACAGAGGTATTGAATAGAATGAAGGATCTGTACATATGATCTTCCACCAAGTAAACCAACTAGCATCAACTACAATAAGTAATTAACACTACTAGCAACCTTACAAGTACCAATCGGAGTCACGAGACGAAGATTTGTTACAAGAGATGAACTAGGGTTTGGAGATCAGATGGTGCTGATAAAGATGTTGATGGAGATGAGTCCCCTCCGATGAGAGGAGTGTTGGTGATGACGATGGCGACGATTTCCCCCTCCGGGAGAGAAGTTTTCCCGGCAGGACGGCCCTGCCGGAGCTCTAGATTGGTTCTGCTCAAGTTCCGCCTCGTGGCGGCGGCGTCTCTTCCCGAAAGCTCTATATTGATTTTTTTTTCTGGGACGAAACCCTTCATATAGGATAAGATGGGGGGCAGAGGGGCCACAGGGGGCCCACGAGCCCCCCTGGCATGCCCAGGGGGGTAGGGCTGCGCCTGGCAGGCTCGTGGCATCCTGGTGGCTCCCCTCTGGTATTTCTTCCGCCCAGTATTTTTTATATATTCCAAAATAACTCCTCGCTGATTTTCACGGCTTTTGGAGTTGTGCAGAATAGACATCTCAAACTTGCTCCTTTTCCAACCCAGAATTCCAGCTGCGGGCATTCTCCCTCTTCATGTAAACCTTGTAAAATAAGAGGGAAAATGCATATGTACCATAATGTGTAATAACAGCTCATAATACGATAAATATAAATATAAAAGTATGACGCAAAATGGACGTATCAACTCCCCCAAGCTTAGACCTCGCTTGTCCTCAAGCGAAAGCCGAGATCGATAAATATGCCCACATGTTTAGAGATAGAGGTGTCGATACAATAAAATGCGGACATGCAGGCATCATGATCATATTTAGAACAGCAATATCGTCATATAATCCTTGATGCTAAAGTGACAATTCGTTCACAATGTAAAGCATGCATCAAGAACCTTATTGATAATTATCAACCAATAGTCTTTAGTCATTGAAGCAATTGCAATTTATCATAACATCAAAAAGAGTCAAATAAGAGCTTGTAAAGCATATCCACATAATCAATCATCTTTTAGCCTTCTACAATTGCTAAAACTCACGCGGTACTCATGAGATCAAAGTTTCAATTGAACACAGAGAATGATAGGGGGTTATAGTTTCGCCTCCCAACTATTTACCTCAAGGGTAATGTCAATAATAATAATTCATGATTATTTACTTCCAAGTTGATATATGAATATAGATCTTTCCCTAGCACATGACGCTTGCCAAGATAATGGCAAAATAAGGAATTAGTGTTGATCACCATGACTCTTTTAAAGATAAAAAGTAAAGGTACAAGATAGGCCCTTCGCAGAGGGAAGCAGAGGTTGTCATGCGCTTTTGAGGTTTGGATGTGTGATCTCTTAGTGTGAAGGAACGTCACTTTATATTGCCTCCTGTGATAAAGAACTGTATTATGTAGTCTGTCGCTTTTATGTCTTCCTCATCACAGTTTCGTACAAAGCTTATTTTCCACACACTAATAGATCATACATATTTAGGGAGTTATTTTTATTGCTTGCACCAATGAAAACTTACTTGAAGGATGTTATTCAATCCATAGGTAGGTATGGTGGACTCTCATGGCAAAACTGGGTTAAGGGTTTTATGGATGTACAAGTAGTATCTCTACTTAGTGCGGAAGTTTTGGCTAATATGAGGTGGATGCAAGCGTCACATGCTAAAGGATCCATAATAATATAACATTGTTCAGAACCAAGCAAACATAATTCATTATGTTGTCTTCCTTGTCCAACTTCTACTTCTTAGCATGTAATAGTTTAATGAGTGTTCACAATCATAGACGGTGTCAAAGATGATATATTTATATGTGAACCTCTCTTTCTTTATTACTTCCCATTAATTGCAACAATGACCAAGGTCTACGTTTGTCTACCCGCACCAAGTTTCAGTCAACATTCTTTTTATATGTGAAGTCACGACTTCCCATAAGATCATCACATGATCTTTCATGCTTTTCTTCTTATATTATTATTTTCTTTAGATCATGGCAAGAAGCAAAGCCCTTAACTAAAACACTCTTTATTATATAACTCACGAACTCGATTACATTAGGGATAACACAAAGCAAAACTCAAGCCTAGATCATACTAAGAACTTTATTCTACTAGATAAAGATATTACCAAAAGGATTGAACTAATAAAAAGGGAAAGTCAAAAGATGTGATGGTGATACGATACCGGGGCAACTCCCCCAAGCTTGGCACAAGCCAAGGGGAGTGCCCATACCCGTGTGTTTAATCCTCTTCCTTCGGAGGTGATGGTGGTGGAGTTGTTGGAGTCCGGGGTTGACCCTCTATCTTCCAAGGCATAGGTTCTCCATCATGGAAAGATGATAGAGTCTTCGGGATCCTCAAATTTGTAGCCAACCGCATTGTTTCAAATCTATACTCATACTCACAGTTCTTGTTTTGCAGGTCGTAGATCTAGGCTTGGAGATGATCGATTCTATTATAGAGCTTGAGGACGTGTTCCCCGATGTCCATGGCATCGATCTTGTGCTTGTTGGTGAACTCCGTAATCATCGTGTGGTTGGCGTTGAGTCCACGTTCCACCATCCCTTGGCACTTAAAAACTTGTTGCTCCATTGCTTCGAGCCTCGTCTCCACGCTTCCGGTCTTCTTGGGTCCCTCAACTCCGCGGATGTGAAGCACCTCCTCACGCAACTCAATGGTTTGAGGGTGTTGCAGCACCTCCGCGAGGTAGGGGTTGATGACCTTCTCAAAGAACTTGTCCTTCGAAACCTTTGGGGACGTCATAGCGATCTAAATCTATCTGCACAACAGCTCGAAACGAAAACAGAGGATATTTGTGTGATACGAGGATCAGACCTTTCGGGACATTATATAATGAATTTTTACCGACCATAAGGAGTATTCTACAAGAAAACGGAGTCCAGGAGGCACACGAGGTGCTCACGAGCCCCCAGACGCGCCCAGGGGGTAGGGGCGCGCGTGGCAGGCTCGCCGCCTCCTCGTGCGCTTTCTGGACTACCTTATTTTTTTGTATTTTTCTAAATATTCCAAAACAGAGAAAAAATTCTATTGGAAGATTTTTGGAGTCGGTTTGCTTACCGTATCACATACCTCTTCATTTTCGGAGTCTGAAACAGGCTGGTAAACATCCCTTATGTACTCCTCTGGGTTATGGTATTAATTATATTGCTTTCTACATTTATTGAAGTAACTAAGATATAATGCTTGATTCTTTGCCCATTCACAACTCTCGGAAAAGTGCCTTCCGCGTTGTTGATTTTGATGGCACCGGAACGATATACTTCCTCGACAATATAAGGACCTTCCCATTTAGAGAGAAGTTTGCCTGCAAAAAATCTTAACCAAGAATTGTATAGCAAGACATAATCACCTACATTGAACTCACATTTTTGTATCCTTTTATCATGCCACATCTTAACTTTCTCTTTAAACAACTTGGCATTCTCATATGCATGAGTTCTCCATTCATCGAGTGAGCTAATATCAAATAACATCTTCTCACCAGCAAGTTTGAAATCAAAGTTGAGCTCTTTGATTGCCCAATAGGCCTTATGCTCTAGCTCAAGAGGTAAATGACATGCTTTACCGTAAACCATTTTATACGGAGACATGCCCATGGGATTCTTATAAGAAGTTCTATAAGCCCACAGTGCATCATCAAGTTTCTTAGACCTATTCTTTATAGACCTATTAACAGTCTTTTGCAGTATTAATTTAATTTCTCTATTACTTAACTCTACTTGACTACTAGACTGAGGATGATAAGGAGATGCAATTCTATGGTTGACATCATACTTAGCAAGCATTTCACGGAAAGCACCATGAATAAAATGTGAACCACCATCAGTCATTTAATATCTAGGGACTCCAAATCTAGGGAAAATAAATTTTTTAAGCATCTTAATAGAGGTGTTATGATCAGCACTACTAGTTGGAATAGCTTCTAAGTTAGTAACGTAATCAAAATCAACTAAAATATGAGTATACCCATTGGACTTTGGAAAAGGTCCCATATAATCAAAACCCCAAACATCAAATGGTTCAATAACAAGTGAATAATTCATAGGCATTTCCTGACGTTTACTAATATTACCTATTCTTTGACATTCATCACAAGACAAGACAAACTTACAGGCATCCTTAAAGAGAGTAGGCCAATAAAAACCAGATTGCCATAACTTATGTGCAGTTCTATCTCCACCATGCTGTCCTCCGTAAGCCTCGGAGTGGCACTTCTGTAAGATCTGTCCCTGGTCATGCTCAGTTACACAACGTCTAATAACACCATCTACTCCTTCTTTATACAGGCAAGGATCATCCCAAAAGTAATGTCCCAAATCATAAAAGAACTTTTCTTTTGTTGTGTTAGTGCATCTAGTGCCCCTTAGTGATTTTGGTGTGTTGAAGACTTATAGGTTAAGAGACTAATGTGTTCGTGAGTGTACATAGGCTCTATAAGTCGATGAGGTGTTTCATACAACAGGAGATTACCGACCCCTAAAAATGTATGTCTTCAACTGAAGACTTTGAAACTGATAAAGTCGATGTGACCTTGAAGATATGAACGAGGACTATGAAGCATGAAGACTTCTGTTTTTGTAATTTCATTTCCTTTATTTGAGTCATAGGTAACACCGAACTATTAAAGGGGGCCGAGGTAATACTAAGGAAAATTTACAACTGATGCTCAACTCCAAAATCCTCAATCTGTACATTCCTTTGAGTGAAGCTTTTGGGAATCTCTTACGGCTTAGTCAAGTTCTTTAGTGACAGAGACGAAGTTCTTCTGGTCTCTGAGGAAATTGTTCTGGCTGAGGAGTTAGGATTTTGCTAGTGCGAATTTCCTACAAGTGAGGAACTTGATATGTCTAAGGACTTTCATTGTTCGAAAATCCGACCGTTGCTGTGCTTAGCGCCAGCTGTCCCCAATCATTCCTATCCACATAACGGTCATGTCATTGGGGGCCTTAATGTCATATCATGTCGGGATGCGCCCCCGGCTATAAATAGCCACCCCCCACAACCACTAGCTGGTTGGCTGCTCCGAGAGAAAACTGACACTTGTCATTTGAGAGCATCCCATCCTCCGAGGGCTTTTGTCCAAAAATGATCAGTGAGGAAAAAGCAATCACCAAACCACCAAAACCCAAAGTGATTGAGCATCACTGAAGAAATTCCTGTGTGGAACTGACGCTTGTTACCTTTGAGGACTGTGCATCCTCCAGACGGTTAGGCGTCATGGTCTAGTGTGTCCTGCAGTCAATTAGGGAGCACGAAGTGACCTTGGTCTAGAGCATCCAGCAGTAAATTGTGGATCGCCGGGTGACCTGTTTGTGAGGGTTTTGGAAGTCTACCCTGAAGACTTACCACGAGTGTTGGGCGAGGACTGTGTGACCTTAGCTCAAGGTGTGTCCTGGGACTGTGTGTCCTGGGACTGTGTGTCCTCTGGTTTAAATACCAGGACTCTCCAAACCAGACGTACAACTATCACAGCAGTTGGAACTGGTTCATCAAATCATTGTCTTCATCAGGCTACCTGGTTCTTTTTCCTCAACCCTCTTATTCCTCGTTTACATGTTGATGAAATTGATCTTTACTGTTTGAAGAATTTGACTGAAGACTTACACAATTTCCTCACCTCAAATTCTTCAAGTTACCTTGTTCATCACTACTTATCGTGTATCATGCTACTAATAATTTGTGCATGTTTCATATCATCATGATGACTATGCTGCGGCTATGTATTCCATGCACTGAGTACTTATTCTACTGTTAGTTATGCACTGAGATATCAGCAGTGCTGTTGTGGGATCTTATCTCATTATAATAGATGCATTCAAATGGTGCATTCATTTATCTAGCCATGTATTTACTTTTTTAGCTATTGGGGGGTAAAACTGTAAATTCAGCGGCTCTGCAATTCCCATGACAGAGAGGCATTAAGTGAGGGTCTTCCATCGCCACCACCTGTCAAAGAACCCCTCTCCCCCCTCTCCGTCGCTCCGCCGGCTTCCTCGCCTATAACTCCTCCCGATTTCTCCACCCCTGTCCCCTGCTCTCGTGCTGGAGTAACCGGCGCACGCTCCCGCTCCTATTTCTCCCCCACGCCCCGCTCTCCCTTGCCCAGCTCGCTCTCTTCTGCTCTGAAGCGAGGGCTGCAACTGCCTATGTGGTTGCAAGGTGCGCGTGGCGTCGTGGGGAGTGGAAGAACTGGCGCGGATTCGCGCGTGCGGGGGTCGTGTGGAGAGGTACAAGTGCTGCCCCGCCCTAATGCTTGCTTCTAGTTTCGCCAGATCTGTCAAGTCCGCCTCCTGTGTGCTCTCGCGTCCGCGTCCAACCCCCTTCTTCTGATGGTTTGGTGGGAGATTAGGTAGGGTTCTTGTGCGTGTGGTGGGTGGATTCCATTCCCCCGTAGTCCTATAGTACTATGAGATGCTTGTGTGTGCTATTTCTCCGTTCAGAGTTGAGTGGATTCCATTTCCCCTTTGGTGATTTCAACATTCCGATGCATGTAAGAGAGGATGTGGTGTGATGGTTGATGGTGAATCTGATGTATCTAATTGTCTTAGTATTGTTGATTTCGAAGTCTAGATTGTGTCTGTCACATGTTAGTTAGTTTATGAATTCTTTTTTTGTTTGTGCTTGCCTATATGTGCTATTGTTCATGTTTTCATACTTGTTGATATGTTCTAGTTGTTTCATCCTAGGGTTTCATTTAGTTGTTTTTTGTATTTGTTGTATGATTTTCTAGCTGCTAACTATATGCAATCTATCCCCTGTTTTTAGTAGGTTGTTCTAGGGTTTGGAGCTTCATTCATCAAGGGGGTTGTGTTGTCATGCCTTCCAAACCTTCTCCAGGTATCTTAATGTAGTTGGTTCTTGTATTTTAAATAGCAGTATTCTTATATATGTCTGCCCATATCTTCACTTAGTTTTCTTGTTGGACTGCCATTCTTATTAGTGTGAACTTCTAAGAAAGGTTATGTGTATGCTTTTTACCCTTAGTTTGAGTTAGAAAAGTGTTGCTTACTTTTTAGTTGACGATTTTGCAGGTGAAACTATGTCACCAAGTGTTGTTGGAGTTCCCAAATGATTCATATTTATAGTGTATATCTTTTTTTTGTTATCATGTTCATGGTATTGATATTTAGTTTGCCTCTGAAATAGTATTTGTGGTCATGCTACATCTTTTTTGTGTGGTACTTGCTTGGGTCACATAGTTGAACTTGTGGTTTTAATTATTGTTTTTTTATAATAAAATTTGGTTGAACTTCTGTTATGCACATTTTGTTTTTATTGCTTTGTTATATATCATTGAACTTTTGGATATTCATGTTATATGTAGTAGCCCCTCTGGTGTAGATTGTTTTTATATTTAGTATGTACATTTTAGTTTGTTGGTTTTGTTTACTGCTTTGTTAGGTATTGTTGAACTTCTCTGTATTGGACATTGTTGTAAAAGTAGAAGTCCCTTTGGTGTAGGATTGCGGATTAGAACTCAGCTTCCTTTTTACTTGCATTTTTTGTAGTTGGTGATGAGTTGAATAGTTCTGGAAAAAATGCCTGCGATCGAGATGGAGCTTCAGAAGTTAATACTGATGCTCCAATATCTGATGCGGCTAAATCACCCATAATCCTTTTGAGTGTGATTGCTGAGGTTGCTTCGAGCCTTGAGAATATTTCAAGCATCGAGGATCTTGCTTCTGTAGCTCTTGCCTCACCTAGTATGTGAAACCCCTTTTTCTTTTCATTTTCAATTCCCGAGCCATGATTTTTTAGCTTGTTCATGTCGGCTGTTTTTGTTTTTATTCCTCACTTTTTTATTTTTGGCTTTGATTTTTTGTGTTCTTTGCAGATGTGTCCACAGAGGAGGAGGCTGTGAACACCATCAACGATGTTTTATCTGAGTTGGGTTTATCAGAAACCCCTGCTGCTGCTGAGGAGGGGGCTTCGTCAGTCAAAGGTTGTGATTCCATTACAGATCCTTTGTGCTCTCTTTAGATGTCACAGACGTAGTCGCAGTCTGTTGATGGCACTGAACCTGTCACGCAACCTGAGGATGTGCCTATTCAGCTTCTCCTGGAGGACCAACGTAAGAGGAGGAAGCAAGAAGATTTTCAATACAAGAGGGAGGCCCGCCTTGAGAAAGGTTATGATGTTCCTGGATTTGTTCATGCGGCTGAGCTCACGGTTGAGGAAGACGTGCCGTGTGGCAGTGATGGCATGGTTGTCCCTTTTATGAAGAAAATCAAGAAGACCGCTGCGAGGAAGCTAGTAGTTGGTGAAGTTACTCATCGGAGGAGCCCACGTGTTTCAAGGCCTGCAGAAGTTGCTGAAGAGGAAGGGCTAGGCCTTGGTGGTATGCCACGCCGTAGTACTCGTGTGCTTGCCACTGCCGCGCCTACACCTTCTTTGCTTGGTGCTGGTGCATCTGGTAAGGGGAAGAAATGCGACGTCAAGCGCAAGGTTGCACCTGCAATGGTCAACAAGGGTGTGAAGAAGCGTTCTCATGTTAATCCAAAGGACAAGGATGATGATGATTTGAATGCTGATGACGAGGACGACGACGATGATGATTCTGCCGCTAATCAGGTATGAATGTCTCATGTTTACCTTTTTTTAGAGCATTTGTCGCTATTGCTATAGTTTTCGTGTTTTTAGCACTGCCTTGGCATACAAAACTGACCTTCTGCTCCATATAGACCAATAAATTAGCCGATCTGCTTCGCTTTTATGGTATTACTGCCTTTGATTACATAGTTGGACTTCTGGATATATACATGACGAAATTAGCTTAACTTGTTGGTATACATGTTGCATTACTGCCTTGTTGTACATGGTCTAACTTCTGTTTTGTAAATTTCATACATTGTTGAGAGCATCTTTACTTCTAGTCATGCATGGTTGTACTGCCTGTGTAGACATAGTTGGACTTCTGAAATGTAGTGCGTATGTAGGCATTAGTGGAATGTTGGTGAAGCTTGTGTAACTCATTGTTCTACCTTTTTTCTTTGTCATTACATTTTTTTTTCAGGATCAGCTTGTGAAGCGGCCTGAGAGCAGGAAGAGAGGAGGCAAAGTGCCCGAAGAAGGTGGCCAAGGAGGAGGTGAGGCGAAACGTTTTAACAAGACGGTTCACTGCTCACTAGGAGAGGTCAAGACGTGTGCGAAAATGCTACAAAGTAGGCACAAGACAAGGGTTATCAAGGCTGGTTTTGGTTGTGCATTTGACTTGATGGTTGATTCCACCATTTCTCGTCCTTTGATGGGCAACATCTACACAAGGATTAACCCTAAAACGATGATCCTGGACATGGGTGACGCAAACAAGGTTCTGCGTATTACAAGTGATGCTATTCACCATCTGTTTGGATTCCCTGAAGGTAATCGTAGCCCTCCTAGGCCCTCGAATGATGGGTTCGATGACGTTGTTATGAGGTTGAAGGCCAAGCTTGGGTACGCTAGGAGTGACGACATCAAGACAAATGATCTGCGGAATATCCTCACGGAACTTGTGAAGGATGAGACGAAGGATGATCTTGCTCTGCAGGTGTTTTACCTGATTGTTTTCATGAAGGTGGTTATCCTTGGAATGTCTAAACGAGTGTCCAGGGAGGCAGCAATGGCTGAGAATCTTGTGTTTGAGGATATGGCAGATATGGACTACTGCCAGTTGGTTGTTGACGATATTCGGAGTGTTGTTAGGTATCAGCAAGGTACTAGCAGAGGAAAAGCTGTCACAGGCTGTTCCATCGCGCTGCTTCTTATGTATCTGGACTGCCTTATCATTGGCAAGACGCCTAATATTGACTTGAGGACCCCTTGCATCAATTTGATGGATCAGGTCAAGCTTCTTGAGCATGCTGCAGCTGACTTGGTCAAGAAGGGTGATGATGACCCAGCCAACTGGGTGTTCGGGAGACTGCCTGTGAGTGTTTCTAGGCATCATTCTTTCCTGAGTAGTTTAACTTGAACTTCTGATACTGCTGTTATATATTTTTGTTCCCATTTTCCTTTGTTTTTGTTTTCCGACACATTGACTTTTGTTTTTGTATGCAGTGGAAGACACAAGTTGAGGTTGTGTTCTTTAGGGTTATTGAACGTCCAGTTCTGACTATGCCTCGTGCCGCCGGCCTAGGGAGTGGAACTTCCCCAAGATTTGAATTCTCCCGAGATGTTAATACTGGTGCCCCCCTGTAGATCCAGGAGGTTCTTCTGCCCATGTGAGTGTTGTAGGTGTCGTGTCTTCCGAGAATTTGTTTGAAGCTACCAATGTTTCGCTGGTTAGGATTGACGGTCTTCCTAAAACCGTTTGTGGGGAGTTGGCCCGTGTTTCGTCAACTGTTGATCGTCTTAGTCACGTTGATGGGATTCTTCCTCCCGGATACGGTTTTGATTCTGATTCTTCGAAGGAGGTCTTGTAAATGGAAGCTACATTTCTTGAAGAGCATCGTCAGAGCACTTCCCACCTCCGTGCTAGCTTTGGGCTGCTCAAGGAAGTGCAGGATGCTCGTTGCAAGCCTTTTGAAGATGAGGCAAGTGTTGTTGTGAGAGATATTTAGAGGCAGGATACTGTTTTTTTGGGTCGTGAAGGAGGCCACGTGGAGCATACGAAAGAGGTTTGTTTATGTTGGCTTTTGATATTTCTTTGCACCAATGTTCATTGTTAGCTTTCAGTTATTACTGTTTGTAGTCATAGGCGACCGTTATTGATTTCATGTGTCGTAAACTGTTTCGTTTTAGTACTAGTGTTTCCTAGGTGACCTTCTCTATTTATAGAACCCGAACTTCAAGTGCTACAGCACCTGAACATCCATGACTTAGATGACTGGACCTTTTTGTTCCCTTTTGTATCTTAGATTAGTTTGATATCTGACCTGCTATGTTTACTGTATTTGGACTTCCACTATGTGTCGGTTGTGATGGCTGACCTTCTCGGATTATGCAATGTGAACTTCTGCTGATTAGGTATTTGTTTTCTACATGATTTTTTGTGTAGGCTGTTGATGATGGTGCTAGGGTTGAGGAGGATGTTTTACCTGCGCATGAAGCTGCTCCTGTGCATGAAGCTACCCCTGTGCATGAACTTGCTCCCGCTAGTGATGTATTAGTTGATGAGGTTCATGGCAGTGAAAATAAGGTACCATTTTTCTTGTCCATTTGTCTCATTTTTTTATTTTACTTGTTTGTGCTTTTTATCACTATGTGGCCCTTTGTAATGACTTTTTGTTGTTTTTGCCGCAGAATGATGATGTTAGTGTTCCTCCAGAGAAGGTTGCAGACAAGTCTGTCTCAGGCACCGGCTGCTCCGACGGGGTGGACCTGACTGAACCTCAGTCGTCCATTGGCGCTAAGGTTTCTGATGCTGAGCAGGGCAAGACAACTGGAGACATCATTTTGGAGAAAGATCCTGTTGAGTCTGCTGTCGAGACTGGTGGTAGTGCTGCTGCAAACCCGGAGAAGTCTCCTACAGCAGAGCCATCAGTTGCTGTTGATGATGTTCAAACACAACCAACTGTTTTTGTTGTTTCAGATTCTCTAGCTGGCCCAGCTACTGCTGCTGTCCTTCTCGACGACGCTGCAATGTCTACTAGAGATGACGCTAATGAGACTGAAAGCGATAGCTATGGAGTGGAGGTTGATCATTCAAGTGCTGCCACTGGTCTAGGCAAGGATCCATGAAGAGAGGAGCATGCTTCTCTCTTATTTCCCCCCTCCCTTTTGTTGTTTGGTTTAGTCCATGATATCCCCTGTGAACTGCCTGTGTGGTCTAAGTTGAACTTCTGGGTTTGTGCTTTGTCGTGTGGGTTGTAAATAAAGTTAATTGAATGTGGGGTGAAGGTTTGTAATGCATGGGTTGTGATGTTTATGATCCTATGGTTTCATCTTTTCTGGTGTAGCAGCTGAGATGTGCTTGTGTTTGAATGTTGTGCTTGAATGTTGCTCTTAATTGAAACTATCGTGAATCTATGTGCTTGAGTGTTGGTCTTAATTTCTATTTCTTTTGGTGAGCAGATAACGACCTTGCTGTTGTTCGAAAGAATAATCGTTCCAAGAGGTGAGTGCAGCTGGTCAAAATTTACATCATCCATGTACCCCCTATGAATTGCGTGTGGTTTGAATACCTGAACTCATTTACTATATGTACCTGAACTTCTTATTTACTTCTCTCGTGTTGAGCTTCTAGCCTTTTTGTACTGCACAGCCTGTTCTGATATAGATGAACTTCTATGGTTGTATGTGTTATGAACCTCCTGAGTTCCTGATGCCGAACTTGTTTTTCTTTCTATTGCTGGCTTTTAGATCAATGATTATGTTCCAAAACAAGGAGTGTGAAGCTTCTGTTCAAGAAGTCGCAACATGTTTTTATCCTAGCAGAATGCTTACATCCAATATGGCTGAGTGTGCACTCTACTGTCTACGTGCGAAGTACCAGGGATCGGATAAAATCAGCCTGCCGTATTGGGTTTGTGTAAGTCAACAATATAGTGATTTCTTTTCCGTTTTGTTCCTTACCATTTTAGTTAAAACTTGTTTGTCTCATTTATTTATTTTTCATATGTTGGTGTTGTCTGCATTATTTTAGGACAAGATTTTGAGAGGTCAATTTGATTCCCGTGTGAGGAAGTACTTCTTGCCGAGTGGTCCAGATAGCATGGATGCATATGATTCGGTATGCAATATCTTGTTCTTTGCCTCTGTATTAGTTTTTCACTGAGATCCAATGTGTTAATATTGTTTCATTTTTCTTTGTACCATTTTCATATTTAATTCTCAGTTTTTAATGATTCATGTGTTTATGTTGCTTCAGGTTGTTTTCTCCACTTTTGACCCGCCTGAGATTCCTGCTTCCATGGGTGGTGTTGGTCATTGGGTTTTGCTATTTCTTGATGTGAAGAATTCAAGGTTCCAGCTTCTTGACTCCTATTATGGACCAGAAGATGAATGTGAGGTATGCCTGTTTTGGCGGATGATCGATAACATCAAGAAGCTTTGGAGCGATGCCAGCAACGACAGGGAGACACCCTTCAGTCCTCTTACCATCGACCATTTCCCTTTGGATTGGATTGATGTGCCCTAGAAGCAAAACAAGTATGAGATCCACTTTTTCTGTTTATCGCTTTTGTTTATCTGTAGTTGTTCTTAAGCTGCGACGTGTTTTATTCGTTGGCTTTCTTTCTCTGTTCTAACACTGTTCTTTTACTGCGTTTGATGGCAGCATCGACTGCGGATTCTTCATGCTTACGAATGTTAATTCGTATCATGATGGGGTTCTTGCAAATTATTCCCATGAAAATATCGCGGATATCAAGAAGACGTGGATGTACTCAATCACTTTTTCTAACCTGTTTGAGACAGACTTCCAAGCTCTGTTTGGCCACTACACATGTAAGTATTGGAACTCGGACTTCATACCTGCACTACATCTTTTATTCTACCTGAACTTCATATTTTTCTTTGAACTTGGACTTCTCCTTGAGATCTTGCTGGGCTGTTGGTTTCAGAAGGAGAGTAGCATTTTCTTGTACATGAACTTCATTTCTATCTTTTTTATTTTGCTTGTGTGATTTGTTTCAGTAGTTTCTTTCCTTCCATTGCTTACATGGAAATGAGGATTTCTTTCTGTTTCAACTTCAGAGATGATGCCTTTCTATGGTTTTGTTAGCTGTAGTTGAATGTTTTCCAGTTCATCGGTTTATCTTGACCTATGCCTTTGGTTGTGCCTGAACTTCATTTAGTTTTTTAATGCAACTAATTTTTTTAGGTCAGCTTGAGTAGTAACCATGTCATCTTTATTGGTTGGACTGCACATTGTGTTGTTCCTGAACTTCAGTTATATTTAATGGTGATGTTTTCTCTTCCTTTTCTTTTGACAGTGGATCCGTTGGACTTGACCGATTACCACTAGTCATTCCTCGGGTCACAGGAATACCAGCCTAGGGAGGAATCGATGAGTACAACTCCGATAGAAGATGATAGACCTCGAACCCTTATTCCTTCCAACTTGGGGAAGCAGGCTGTTGGTATTCATGGTACTCCAAAAACCCCTTGCTCCAGGCAGGTTGGTGCAGTCGAAGCAGCTGAAGCAGAAGTGATTTCATCTGAGGATGATTTTTAGAAGATTGCTTACCCGAAGAATGTTAAATGCGCTGCTGGTACTGTTGCTGGTAGAGGTGGGAAGAATGCTGTCATCACCAGGAGGAAACCGGCAGTTGAGTCTGGCAACATAACTTCCTCCAAGAGAGCACCAAGATTGCCTTTGAATTGGCATTCTCCTGTCGCTCCCCTAAAAAATACAGTTACCCTCATCTATCCGAGGCCTGGAAGTTGAAAGAGTATGTGCTTAGTAAAGAAGGTCTGGAGAAGTATTCTGAGTGAGTTTTCTTCTTCTTAACTTTGTTGCTGCCAGAGATGCTACACTGTGTCTGAACTTCTTTTGTTGTAGTATGTGGACTTCTGTTCATTTCTCCCTTGCCTTGGAGTTATAGTGTCTGAACTTCCGTTGTTATATTGTCTGGACTTCTATTGTTATAGTACCTGAATTTCTGTTTTACGTCTCCTTGCCTTTAAGTTATAGTATCTGAACTTCTGTTTTGTTGTTGTATCGGAACTTCTAATATGTTTTTACCATCCTTTTGTATTTTGTAGGACAAGCTACTGCATGTTCAACATCCCTGGCAATGTGATTGACCTCATAGGACGTGTCCTTCATACTCTTTTCGGTGAAGGGCAGCAAATGGAAGGAGACATAATGTATTATCTCCTAAATTTGTGGAAGGATATTCCGGAGACCTCTGAGATATTCTCTAGTGCTGACAGGGTTGTACTCAGTCCCTACTTCATACATGTTTTATTTCTTTGCACCCCTATCTCCCTTTTTCTGCCTTAGTTTTGATGTAGTGGCGTTTGGGAGGTGTTTTAATTGTGTTTTTGTGAATGCATAGTACTGCCTGGAGTATGATTTCTTCTCTCCAACAGTTCCAAAGTTTGATGTAAAAAATTCTATTAACCTCCTCCCAATGTTTGTTCGCAAGGAAGAAGACCTTCTTAATGCAAAGCTGGTTAGGTTTTCATAACTCTTGCTTTTTTTAATTTCATGTGCATCCTTTTGCTGATTTTGTCAAGAAGTTTTTGTTCATGCCGGTTCTTCAATATATATGCTTTGTAGTTTGTGTTCACCAGTCCTTTCATTCTTGGCAGGTTTTTTTGATACTACTCAAGCCAATTGGCAAAATGGCGCACTACAGTGTGTATGTGGTGAATAGATATCGTGGGAGCATTTACATCCTTGATTCACTTCCTTACGCTAATATGGAAACGTCGCAAACGAGTTTCCACGGAAGCTGTCAAAATATCATGAGTGTTACTTAGCCTGTACCTCCTTTCATATTCTCTTGTTTGACACGAAGTTTATTATGCCTTGTGTTGACAAAATATGTTGTGGTCTCTATTTTGGTAATACTGCTTGAACAGACTATGATTTGGAAGTTGAAATTCTGCTATTTGTTTAGCTGGATCTTATGCAAGTGTGGCTTTTTATGTAGCTGAACTTAAATATTTTCGTTATCATTTTTTTGACTTAATCTCATTTTGTTATTTCTAGCAGATCAAGAGATTTGTTGGGTTGCTCGAGGAGGTGTACGGCAAGGCTGCGTAGAAAGCGAGCAAGCAGCCTAACTGGGTGACTATTGCAAAGAGGCCAACTTTTACCGATGTTCCAAAGCCAAAGAATAATGATTGTGGTTTCTTTGCCATGAAGTTCTGCTCTTCCTATGATGGCGATGAGATTGTTTTAAGATTTTGGTGATGTGGAAGTATGTTTTGTCCTTGTTCTTTTCTCATCATTCCTTTCACTTTTCTTCTGTGTTTTTCTGAGACGTTCCTGCTGTGGTTTTAGTTATCCGTTACTAAACCATTGTTTCATTTTCTTTGTTTGCAGGCTGCTGTAGATGACTAGAAGGCTGAGTTCATGCACACTCTAATGTTTAGCAAGAAGAATGAAGTCGTGCATGCAGAGCTCCCTAAAGAGATCCAGTCCTTTGTCCCGTGAATTCGAAGCATTAGTTTCATTGTAGATTTGATTTCGTACAGATGTTTAGGTTTGATAACGATTGGAACGATTCCGTAAGATTTGGTTGTAAGAATGTTTTAGTGATTTGTGTATGTATAGCTGCAGCACTATTACTTATGATATTTTGTGGACAAATGTATTTGGTGTGAAGAATGATTTGGCTTGTGAATTTCAATGTACTGCTTTGTTTTCAGATTCCATGTGTTGCATGTTTTTGCCCCAAAAGATGTACATGAACTTCTCCCTCGGTTATGGTTGAACTGCTTATTTTTTTGTGTTGTTTATTTTTGGGACCCAACTTATGATCGTAGAGTTGAGCTTATGCTTTGAGAATGTGGCTGGGCTGCTGGTTTCAGATGGATAGGATATTTTGTGTTGTGTAATGTATTGGTATTTTCAACCCAACCAATATGTATCCTTTTGCATAGAATCTATAATATTTTTTGTGTTTTTTCAAGTGCGAATGTTTTTCTGCTGTAACTTTGTGCAAAAATATTCTTGACGTTTCTTTATCTTTTTGTCGGCATTGTACATGAACTTCTGCACGTATCCAAGCAGAACTTCACATTTGAACGCGTTGTCTTAGGCTTGCTAACCTTAGTTCATACGGCGAAACTTTATTTTTAAAGCATATTTTTTTCCTACATCGATTTTATATACCAGAAATTCTTCTGTAAGGTGACATGAACTTCAAAACTGTATGTTTATTTGATGGTTGCTCTTTTATGGAATACAACACCAGCACCTCTTGCCATAATATACCAGAACTTCCACTGTAACATTACTTGAACTTCATAGTGTATGTTTTTCATTTTTATTCTTGCTTGCACTTTGCATTGAATACATCACCAACACAACACTTCCTCTCATAATATACCAGGACTTCTGTAGTAATATTACTTGAACTTCACAATGTATTTTTTTTCATTTTATTACTGCTTGCTCTTTCATGCAATACATCACAAGCACCTCCTCTCATACTATACCAGGACTTCTGCAGTAAGCTTACTTGAACTTCTAGTGTATAATTTCTATGAAACTTCAACAATGGAAGTTGAAGTAAGCTTCTCCTAAAATACTGTTTCAAAAGTGGAATAACATTATGCACATTGACATGGCATAAGCTTGCGTTTGTTTAATTGACCTAGTCTAACTGTTCATGAGCCTTGCGCTCCTCCTAGGATTTGGTGGTAGTGGTTTTTGCTTGACATATACCTCTTCCTCTTCATCGTCCTCTTTCTCTTCCTCTTCATCGTCCTCTTCCTCTTCCTGTTCATCGTCCTCTTCCTCTTCCTCTTCGTCTTCCTCTTCTTCAATGGCGTCTTCATCTTCGTCTTCATCTTCGTCTTCATCTTCATCTTCCACCACTTTCCTGTTGCTGGCTCTAGGTTTTGCTTTTGTGTTTCTTCCCTGGCTTTTTGCTTGTTTTTCCAGCATCTGCGCGCTTCGGGCATGTTCTTGCATTATGTGGTTCACACTCCTTGCATATGCTACAAAGTCTGTTGCTTGCTTTCTGTGGGTGTGGCCCCTTCTTTTGTTCTATAACTTTGGGCTGCTTTTTTTGAACTTTGGGTTGCTTGACCTCCTCGACATCGTTTCTTTCTAAGAGTGTTGGACAGGTGAGCTTGTTGTGTCCTGCAACCTTTCTGCACAAACTACATTGCATGTGTCCAAGTGGCACTCCATTTTCATCGAGCATGACGACTCTTCCTGCAGGTGGTGCCTTTATTTGAGCTCTCTTGTCACTTTTCTTTGCTGCAGAAATTTTCTTCCTACCCTTGTTTTCAGAATACAGCAGTAGTTTCATCGTCTCTTGTTGTCGCTGCTCCATTGATTGGCCTTCACCCTGCTTGCATTGGTTGGCTTCAGCGGCGGTGTTGAGCATTTCAGCTGCATAATAATGAAGGTCATCTTCAATTTTAGCGTCCTGTTCAGCCATCCTTTCACCAGCATCTGCTTGATTTGCTGAATGTATTGCATCAAGATCTTCCACGAGCCTCTTGAGAACATAGTAGGCTCTGTCATATTGCTGGTCACATCTCATCAGTTTCTTGTTAACCATCAAATTTAGCTGCAGCAAGATGTCTTGCTTCGATAGTCTTGAGCTGCCATCCGATGCGGTTGTGTTGTAGTCCCTTGTATAAAAGGTTGGTTGTGATTTTGCAGTCTTTGTGTACCGTTTGAGGATATACTTGTTTAGAAATTTGTCAGGCTTCATGTAGTCGAGTATGTTCATGATGTGAAGGCAAAAGAGGCCTGCATTTTGTGATGAATGCATAATACATAGTTTGTGAGGCAGCAATGAGTTTCATAAATTTTGATATGATACTACTAGTTTAGCTATTTAATGATTTTTTTTTCCGCTCACCTTTGTGTGTCCAGAGCTTGCATTCACACTCGTATATTTCATTCTCTGGGTCAGCTACAACCTGGAATTCATGCTTTGACCAGGAAAATCTTTCTTCATCATCATGGCCAGGCTTGTTGTGGTAGTACACAAGGTACTTAGTGGGCTCTGTTGTATGCTTTGCGTGAAATAGCGTGGCTTTTCTCATCCTAGTCCTCATCTCTATGTACACGACTCTCGTGTACTTGATAGACATGTCTTCCTCGTAGCCATAAGTCGTTCTTGTCACTGGATTGGTCTGCACATGTCAAAAAGTAAATTATTAGTCGAAGCAGAGTCATGGGTTTCATTTTTTAAAATTTAAAGTGCACATGTTGAAGGTAAACAGAACATGATGGGGGTGTTTTTTTGGTCATCATACCATGCTGGTCATTGTTTGCTCATTCTCCTTCTGCATCCGAGTTTGTATGCAAGCATTGACCCGCCTAGCAAACTTGTGTAGGTTCTGGGTCCCCTTAACAAACCCTTTCTTGAGCACGTGGTTCATGATCTCGCTTCGTTGTGTGGAAGTCATTCTAGCACAAAAAATGTTCTTGTAATATGCTGAAATCTACATCTTCCTATCACTCCATAGCTGCATCATCATCTGGTCGTTCTCCGGGTTGTACTTCTGCACAAGTTCAGCCCAGGCATCTTGAAACTCCGTTGGCATCAACGGCCAGTTTAATATAGCTGAGAAATCCTCTTTGAATTTTTCATACTTTTTGTACAACAACGCGAGGTATTCCCTGTACTTCTTCATGATGTGCCAACGGCATAGCTTGTGGATGGTGTTTGGGAATGATTGTGATATAGCTTTCGCCATCGATGGGCACTGGTTTGCATAAATTAAAAAAAATGAAACTTGATTCTTTTTTGCACTGATGGTGAACTTAGGTTGCACAAGTACTTGAACTTCACTTCTAGCAGTACGACTATCTAAGAATGCCACATTTATTTTTTCTTACAGCAGTGTTGTTGAACTTCTGTGGTACTAGTGCTTGAACTTTATAGTTAGTAGTAGGAGTAACTATAAGTGTCACACTCAATTTTTTTCTTAAAGCAGTGTTGTTGAACTTCTGTGGCAGCAGTGCCTGAACTTCACATAAATAACTATATTTTTCTGAACATGTTACATATATTTTCTTACAGATTTGTGCTTGAACTTCTAGATTCATGTATTTGAACTTCACATTCATAACTATTTTTTTTCTAAACATGCGATAGATAATTTTGCTTTCTGTTACTACTAGTTGGACTTTTGTGCTAATAGTGGTTGAACTGCATTCTTTACATTATTTTTAGATAGAACCAATGTACCCAATACACACCCATAGACTGAAAAGATGATGAAACTTGAATAGGGTTTTTTTGAACTCACCTATTAGAATGCTAGTTGGGTGCTTGTTGTTCATGCACCATACAAATGTATCGAACAACCACTTGAATGACTTTGCATCTTCGTCTCTTATCAGGGCAATAGCAAATATCGTTGACTGTAAGTGATGGTTTGTTCCAACAAACACTCCTAGAGGCATATGAAATCTGTTGGTCTTGTAAGTTGTGTAGAATGTTACGCGATTGCCAAAGTCTTGATAGGCTCCTCGGCACCTTGCATTGGACCAGAAAATGTTTTTAATTGACTTGTCCTTGTCCACTTGGATGTCACAGAATAACTCATCATTGATTGGCTTCATGTCTTTGAAGAATGAAACAAGTTTCAATACATCATCCAAATCATCTTTCCTTGCATTCATCGCTTTCCTGCAAATTACATGCAAACATGCATTTGTTATTTTTGCTAGCAAAGGGTTGTGACTTAGGATGCTATTTTTCATTGCAGTATGTGGATGTTTGAATACTTACTTGTTTAGTAGGTCTCGTTCGGTCATGCTTAGGAAGTAGCTTCCATCTTCATTTTCAGATAGCATGGACATGATTGTTGTGTGCTTGACATCATGGTAATGCAGGAGCTTTACGTACTGCAAAATAATGGGGTCATAATTCTTGTGGGAGTGCAAAAATACAAGCATGTCATAAGTTTGCATGAGTTTGTGATTATGATTGTGCTCAATGTCCACTGCCACGCATGTGTTATCCTCCTGCACCTTCACCCTCATTCTTGCATTGCAGCCTGTCCTCTGCGATGTTTTGTTTCGCTTCCTGTTAGCCTCTGAAACAGAAGATGTGTGTATCCATTGGAAGACGCAAACAAAATACTTGTGGTTGTCATTTCCCCCCGTCTTCCTGATTCCAAAACCAGCGTGTCTGGCGTATCTGTTATAAAATTCCCTTGCTTTCTCTACATCTTGGAATCGCATCTTTAGTCTTGGTATTAGATAATCCGGTAGATCCGTTGTCTATAGAAAAAGAAAAAATAATCCAAACGGCATGTTAAAATGCAATTTATGAACTTGTTATCCTGGAGGGAGCAGAAAGTTTGCAGATAATACAAGATGCGTATATAAATATTTTTTGTTTCACTTACGTGCGTGTATGATCGCAACTCCACCGAAGTCTGCTGCTGTCCCTCTGGGATGGGGCACGGCGGAGCAATCATAGCAGGATGCAGCAGTGGATCACAAGGAGGAAGGTGGGCTAAAGTTGGCCTCTCTTTTTTGCATCCTTTTTGCTTGAGGTGGTTGTGGAGGTATTGCGATCCTGATCATGGGTTGCTCTTTTGTTTTGTGAAGCAATCCATCTACCTTATGTCCCGCACAATTCTGACTTGTAGCAGCAGCAGCAGGATCCAAGGGTGGTAGTGCGCAGAACACTATCCTCCGTGTGTGTGTTCCTATTGAATTTGTCTTGGGATCCAGTTTAGTTGCTTTTCTTTGGCATTGATGAGGCACACTAGGATAAACTCTAGAGTTACACGCAGGACTTGAGCTAACCCCCTCCTCCATCGGCGTGCTTGGGAGTCTGCTGGTGGATACAAAGAATCCGCGGGGGATTTCCGCGTCACCCAATTAGGTGGAGGCGCAAGGTTCTGTGGATAGGGCTGTGACCCAGCATCTTGGAAGTCGCCATGTCTTTCAGGTGTCATCCATGTTTTGTCTCGAGTAGGTTGGTAATGTTGTTGGTGCGTTTGAGGTGTGACCCATTGAGGGGGTGGTGCAACGCGTACATGCTTTGGATCGTGTACTTGCTGCTGGGAACTTCTAAGCTTCTTCATGCATCTCTCGTCTTGCTTACATAAAAGAAAAAATGTCTATTAGCACACAAGTTACATCTGCCTATACCTTTGTAACTGAACTTAGCATTATTCATAGCCTGAACTTCTCATATAAAAGTGGTGTTCATGTACATATTTTTTCCCTATGACAGGCATCACACTATGCACTGAGCTGAGCATCTGCCAATACTTTTGTACCTGAAACGAGCACCCTTCAGCAGAATGAACCTCACATCCTGTTAATTCTACACTATTTGATTACTTATATGTACCTGAACTGAGCACTCTCCACAAACTGAACTTCTTGTTTTTGCAAAGGGGAAATACTGTCTACAGTTAAAAAACCTGAACCTTCATGAGTTTAAATGGTTGAACTACTAGTGCATACCAATCTGACCTTCATGTGAGATCACATGGATGTTCTATTTTCCTTTAATTTTTTTGCACAATACCAGATACATAACAACCTGAACTCTAACACACTTACTAGTTGAACTTCACATGGCTTTTTCACACGTAAATGTGAATGTAGGCAGATTTTCTAGTGTTTGTAGCCTGGACTGATGCTCACACACCACCTGAACTTCACATGGCTGTAAGAAAATAACAAACAGAAGGAAGAAGTTCAACCAACTCTGGCTAGAAGGTCGGCCACCCTTTTCCCAGCAGCTGATAGGCCACCTTGAGAGCAATTCGTCGGGGAGGTAGGAGATGAATGCCATGGCAATCCATGTCTTGCAGGGAGTGCGAAGTTCATCTGCACGAAGCAAGAAGGTCAGGCAAGGCAAGATTGAAGAAGAAGGCAACAAGAGGGAGGAAGTCCATGTACCGTGGGTGGATCTGGAGGTGCCGTCGATGCCGCCTCCACCGCGGAGTTGCTTCGTTGGCCGCGCCATTTGCCGTAGCTTGCGACGGGGCCGTCATCTAGTCTGCCAAGGCGTTGGGCGCTGATGGAAGGAGGATGCGGCTTCCGAAAGTCCATGGCGGATTCGCCGCGTCCAGGCGACGCGGAATCCCTCACGCAGACGTCCACCGCCGCTCGCTCGTCCGCGCTAGTGGTCGGCCAGGAGCTGGAGATGGAGGGGAGGCGGCGGATCCGGCCGGCCAGGATCTGGAGAAGGAGGGGAGGCGGCGGATCTGGTTGACCAGGAGCTGTAGATGGGGGGAGGCAGCGGATCCGGCAAAGATCGGCGGAGACCACGGGGGAGGTCGGGGGATCGAGGGGAGGAGGGGGGCTGGGGCGGCTCGGGATCGGGATCGGGATCAGGTGGATCCTTTTGGGCCGGCAGCAGTTCAGAAGTTTGGGAGGGCCATGCCGGGCCCTGTATAGGGATTGCTGTGATCCAAATAACTATTCTAATCCTGGGATTATAATAGTGTTGTCCTATATATATATAATAAATCATGATAAAAAAATGTGAATGGTGTTTATGTACCTAAAGATCTCTTGTAGTTTTGGTCTTTTCGGTCATAAAGCGAATGTTCTCGCAAACGTAGTATGCACATAAATAAGTCCCCTCTGCATGCCTCATTCACTTTATGAGAATAGAATTCAATCAGATAATAATGAAAGGATGACAATGGTATTGAAACTAGAATTAAAGTGATGCGCAGACGTAGCTAGTACTACTTAGTTACACTGGGCTTTCGCCATCTCAGCCATGGTTTCCATTCACCGGTGACCTCTTTGATGAAACATTTCCAAACCCTGCCTTGCAAACAAAATGAATAAAGGAGTTATTAATTACTTGATATCAGAAAATAAACTAAACAGTTCCATCGTCAACTCTTATAATTAGAAGGATCCAGCGGAAGCTGCACACACGATTTGTATAAGCGGGGATGCATAACTCATCAACTACAATTAACACCGAGTATATATAACATCGAGTATATATATGAGATAGTAACACTCTCTAGAAGTTCCAAGGTAAAAGTATTTCTGGTTTGGTATTTAGGGCCTTCAAAAACTTTAGAATTTGTTTCTCTGTGTCTTTAGGGTGCCTTCTTAACACTTCTTCATTAACGGTATTTGGGTTCAATGAACCCAATGCCATAGACTCCATCCCTTAACAATTCAAAAATCTTCATTCTGCATAATACAACACAAAATAAAATAGTTAGTATAATTGCAGGCAATGAAAGAGCCGATCTAGAGACTTAAATTAAATAAAGAAATTACTTACAGACAGTAGCAACTGACTATAGATTTTTCGAGTGATTTTTGATTGTATAACTGGAAAAATTCATCATTTTCAATCCACAAATCGTTTTAATGGACGTAATAATCTTTGTTGACTTTCACCATGAGGCTCTGTCACCCTAGCTTTACTTCTCTCATGTACTTATTATGCAATTTGTGCATTTGCATTGTTAGAAGCTTCTCGTCCCCAGGAGTGATCACAGGTTTCCTAGGGACATATTGACATGCTATTTCCTTTTGACCCAACGTTGGAAATTCCTCAATCTCTAGGAGTTCTTCAACGGTGATGCCGAGCAATCTAGCATTCTATATATTAGCATCGGTTATTACCATGTTATTGGCACTCACCTTGAGAAGGCTGATCGATTGGACTGAGTGTTCTACGAGCTGGGGAACATTTTCCTGCATTTACTGCTACCACTCGACTTCTGTCTTTTTTAGGATTGATAGGACTTGGTAATACAACGTTCATAGTATGATACCATCTTTTTCTCCGCCGGTTTAGCTGCATCAATAAAGTGTTCTACGACATCGTTGGGTACTTTCTCCTTTGGCGCCGGGGGCGGTTTCGTTCCAGAGAAGGCATTCACTTCGATAGCCACTTGTTCATCGGTTTCCTCGTCAGTCTTCTCGTAAGCTAACTTCTTTATGGAAGGAGGCCCGGGTTTCTTATTTGATGCTCTCTTCCTCTTTCGAGACGGTTGAGGCAGTGGAGATCTATATCGCGGACTCGCCAAGCGCTCCATCTCGAGGTGGGATGGATTCGGCTGGCGCGGCGGAGATGGATATGGCATACTCACCCTGCACTCCATCTCAGGGTAGGATGGATTCGGCTAGTGCGGCGGAGATGGATATAGCGAACTCACCCTGCGCTCTGTCTCCGGGTGGGTTGGAGTCTTCTGACGCGGCGGACTTGGAGGAGGAGTCGGTGGCCTTGGCACCGAGTTTGGAAACACGATGCAATCCTTTTTCCACACAATGTTACCACGTATGGCATCTCCCAATGTCATCTCCCCCTGACCTCCAGTGTGATCAAGCTCTAGTTTATCATATCCCGATACAACTTGATCCACCCCGACACAAGCATAGCCAGGTGGAATCGGATTGCCATGGAGGAGTGCTTCAGGTGCATTCGGTAAAGCAACCTTCATGGATATGTTCTTGAGTTTCATGTGTATCTCACAAGGTGTCGACTCTAGGACATCATCCATGGGGTAGCGAGCTAGAAGTGCATCATCGGCCGGGACCCCCGTGGAACCCATGCTGCTTTTCGTCATAGATGATGGAATGGTACCATCCTATGTTGGATCTGGTTGCTCCTGCTGCTGAGACGTGGCTTACTCGCTAAGTTTATTGACTTGCTCGTGCTGCATGTTATATTTGCGTTTCATGTCCTGAATGTGATCTACTGCTTGCTTCTTCTTTCTGTCACGGCTTCTATAACTGTCGTTCCCATTTGCAAACCCCAGATGCCACGGAACAAAGCCTATGACTCATGCTCGTGCCGGGTGTTCAGGATTCTTGAGGGCGCATGAAAGCTCGTCCTTCTCTCTTTCCGGATTTTACACACCCGCTCGATCTTCTTGTATTGCTATAAGTATCTCGTCCGTGGCTCCTTTAAGACTTGCCTATTCAAGAACTTCCCTTGTCTTTGGGTCCATCTTTCCCCCATGTGCATAAAACCAAGTAATGCACCTCTCGGGCCAAGTCTCTGTTACTGGAGTGACCCCTGCTTCCTTCATGTTTATCTCGGATTCAACTCACTTAGGTAACCCAAACTTGTAGCGAATTGGCCCAGACGATGGTGCCACTTTTTTCGTCGGCATTCATCTTGTTTATTCTCGTCTGTTCCTTAGTTGCTTCTAATTCCTTGTACTTCACAAATGTGTCCGAGTCATCTTGTAACTTCACATATTCTCCTGTGAATTATGGAGTCTTCTTTCCATCTTTCAAGTAATTGTTCCATAATATTTTCTTCCAAGACTAGAATTGTGTGGCCATCTTCTTAAGAGCACACTTGTTGTCTTTCTCCTGTTGGACATGTTGGAAATATGCCCTAGAGGCAATAATAAATTAGTTATTATGATATTTCCTTGTTAATGATAATCGTTTATTATCCATGCTATAATTGTGTTGATCGAAAACTCAGATACATGTGTGGATACATAGACAACACCATCTATACCTATAGTAATTAGAGACTCCCAAGAAATTACCACGTTAATTAAAATTTACGAGCCGTTGATCTGGTAGGTCCGACTTATTACGCCCTAGATCTACCCTAGATGACTCATTGAATCTAAAAAAGACATGCTCAGATTAAATGAAGAGTGCATATCATGTAAAAATTCAATCTGCACGTACACTTGACCCATACGAAGGAAAATTAGACATAGCGATCTCCTGTCTCACAAGGCCAATATGTGTCGCACCAACTGCCCTAGCATATATATAGCGACCAAAAAAATAAAACTGCTCTAGCGTATCCTAAGCCGCAGCCATGTCGCTGCGTTCCCTCGGCCGATATCTCAGGTCTGAGATTTGCTCTCCGTGACCTCTCTCTTTGTTCTTCATGTCACATGCCGCCGCCGACGATCAAAACTGGCAACACATCTCATCCGCCTCTTCTCTCTCCCACCCTAATGAGATCTATTTGTTATATTTAAACACATCATGGTCACGTGTGTTTTGTTTCCAGCAACAAAGATGAATCAAGTGCATCATCGATCCGGAGGTGTATTTATGTTCAGGAGGTTGTGTGCATCTCACTGCGCAGATAAAACACGTTGGAAGGATTCGTCGTTGTTGACAGGGCCAATACAATAACGATTATGTTGAGAATTAATCGTGTCTCTCACATCCGTGGTTGCGGCCCGGAGAAATTGATTTCCAATACTGCTACGTACCTGCTAGCTCATCTGGCCAATTTTTTTATGGAACAACATGTGGCTCAGATCAGTCACCTGCTTGGAAAATGAGATTTCATGCGTGCCTCCGTGCAATGTCAGTCACAACCCTTACTTTCAAAATCACGTATTTCTTTTTGATGAAAACTCACATCCTGTTATTTTTCTTTTTTACTAATTTCCCAAAATCTGATGGTCTACTCCAGAGTTTCCCGGAGGATATCTAAGATGGTATTACTACAAAGATACCTCAAATCTTATTTATAGGGACATACAAGGCGAGGGCCAACAGATCTCACTAGAGAGAAGTAATACTTCATGGAAGCCATAGCAACAACAGAGCATTGTTTTGTCCAGTGTGCATGTTGATGTTATTGGAACTCAGACCAGGTACTCCCTACCAAATCCCAATCGATTATTATGTTTCATCTCTGTAGCTTATTACTAATGAAACAGGAAATGTATTACATGGATAACTCATATGGCTCTTTATTTATCAAAGATAGAAACATGGCCCATTATACATTTATATTTGTTATTTTATTTTTAAGATAATTCTGTGTGGTTGATGGCTTCCCCAAAGCATTTCAAGGAAGCAATAATTAAAAGTGGAACATATAGGTAAAAATAAACCTGTATACGTCTCGAAAGAGACTTACCTCCACATTCTATTGACGTGCTCTAAGTTAGTCAAGTCATATCATGGTTTTTCCCTCATGCACTGTATTTATTTTCTTAGTTTGTTATTTCATAGTGACTTTATACTGGAGAATAATCGCTTTACAGATGGGGAGTATTGGGCATAGATAGATGCACATTATGTGGGTGGGAACAATGGAATTTTCCTCAGTCGTGAATGAGAGTGCAATTTACAATACTAGAAGTGTTTAACTGTGTATGATATTATAAAAGGTATTTTTATGTCTATTTTTGCAGAATCCTTTGGGTGATTAGAACGGTCTGATAGCTAGGGTCATTGATAAGTGTGTGATTTATACGACTTGGACTGTTTAACTATGAAAGATAACAAGATATTCTTGCACATATTATTTACTTGTATATCTTTGTAGGATTTCTCACGAATTTCCTCACTGGGGAATTTTTATCATGACTAAATTGGTAAAAGGAAAATTCTCCAAAACCAAATACAGTAGAAAATGATGGTTTGTATAGTTGAGTTTGAGGACTTTTGTTCAGCTTAACCAATTCGAGTAATTTCCTCTAAATATTTTTCAAATTTAGATCTTTGCAATTCCCATTCCCACACTTGCATATACATCTTAAATAAAAGTGGTCGTATGAAATTATGTGGGAACACATTGAGTTATTTATTTTATTGAAATTTCAGTTTCATCTCACCATCCCTTGAGAGTTGGTTAAGTCTCCTCAGATGCTTATTACGGTTGATCGGCATATTGGTACCCTCATCCTTGGTAATTATACGATTCTTCTTTTCTCTATTGCAGTAATTTAAGATATCATTGTTTTCCCATGCAAATAATCATCTTACATATGCTCCATGTTCATTTATTTATAGGATCATGTTTGTACTATGCTTGCTTTGTTACTAGATCACCAACAAGTTGGAAATCGAGTATTTGACATAGAGATGCATGCATGTTGTGGTTTAGAAGAATGATATGTAATATATTCTTAGAACTGGAAGTATTATGTATTCTTTGTTTATATTTATAGTCCTACTCTTATATTTTATTTATTCTTTACGAGAGAATTTCGCTCAGGACTAACTTGACAAAGGGTAAATCTTCCAAAACCGCATGTAGTATAAATGTATGTAGGTTAGCTCCCATCCATATGCAGGTTGCTAAATTGCAACTTTGTCTTGCCCCCCATTATGAGATATCAGTAGGTCTGAAGCTATTCAAAGGCTTGGTTTTCCCATCCATATTCATATTTTTGTGAAGATGTATTTCAAAAATAACTTCCACATATAATATATAAAACTATTGTAGTAGATTTGAAGAACATTAGAGTAATTAACAAAGTGAAAATAAAGAATATTTGTTCATTCAATTATCATTCTCACGGCTATGCTTCTCTGGATAATTCTCCTACCTGTTTCTGATGCATGTTTTACCTCGGTGGATAATTCTCCTACCTGTTGCTTAATAAAGTGCAAATAAAGAGTATCTTTCACATGCATGTTTTACCTCGGTGCATGTTTCTTATTTTTTAACCGAGATGGTACAAAGTTCTATGTATTTGAGTTTTTAAATATAATTGCATGCAGTCCTACATGAGGGCTTCGAGAAATGTCCCAATGACGAAATACGGAAAATCATCCGATTGCAGGTTCTTAACAAGTTGGAGATATATTAGCGAAAAGATTTGAAGCTCTGGGTCCAAGTAGGTTCCATCTATTGGACGTTTCAAGATATATGCCGATTTGGTTTATATTTTAATCCTTATGGAAAATATTGTTACTTTATTTCTATGGGTTATGACCCTATACTAAATGTTAGAGCATTTCCATATATGTAGGAATGTTCGTGTACCTCAATCATGTGCTTGCATATAGGTCTTCCATAGTGCCATGGTTTGCTTTCATTAGCAATTTAGTAAATGCCATTAAAGAATCTAAATGATTCATTTAACAAAAAATTCTAGCCCGTGCGAATGCACGGGTTGGCGACTAGTGTCCCTAGTATGCCTCTAGTAGACTAGCTCGTTGATCAAAAGATGGTTAAGGTTTCCTAGCCATGGACACGAGATGTCATTTGATAATGGGATCAACTCATTAGGAGAATGATGTGATGGACAAGACCCAAACTACAAAGTAGCATATGATTGTGTAAGTTTATTGCTACTATTTTCTGCATGTCAAGTATGTGTTCCGATGACCATGAGATCATGCAACTCACGGACATCGGAGGAGTGCCTTGTGTGTATCAAACGTTGCAACGTAACTGGATGACTATAAAGGTGATCTACAGGTATCTCCGATGGTGTTTGTTGAGTTGGCATGGATCAAGACTAAGATTTGTTACTCCGTGTGACGGAGAGGTATCTCAGGGCCCACTCGGTAATACAACGTCACAATGAGCCTTGCAAGCAATGTGACTAAGTGTTGGTCACGGGATCTTGTATTACGGAACGAGTAAAGAGACTTGCCGGTAACGAGATTGAACTAGGTATGGAGATACCGACGATCGAATCTTGGGCAAGTAACATACCGAAGAACAAAGGGAACATCATACGGGATTAACTGAATCCTTGACATAGAGGTTCGACCAATAAAGGTCTTCGTAGAATATGTAGGAACCAATATGGTCATCCAGGTCCCAAAATTGGTTATTAGCCGTAGAGGTGTCTCGGTCATGTCTACATAGTTCTCGAACCCGCAGGGTCTGCACGCTTAAGGTTTGGTGACGTTTCAGTAGTATAGAGTTATGTATGGTGGTGACCGAAGGTTGTTCGGAGTCCCAGATGAGATCCCGGACGTCATGAGGAGCTCCAGAATGGTCCTGAGATAAAGATTGATATATAGGAAGTCCTATTTTGGTCGCCGGAAAAGTTTCGGGCTCATCGGTAGTGTACCGGGAGTGCCGGCAATGTACCGGGAGACCATCGGGAGGGGTATTTTGACCAAAGAGGCTACATGGGCTGTGGGAGGATGAATACCATCCCTTGGTGGGTTGCTGGAAGTCCCACACAAAGCCCATGTGGCTAGGAAGAAAAGCCCAAAAGGAAAAAGGTGGAAATAGGCAAAAAGTCTAAATAAGGAAGGAGTCGTAATCCTAATAGGATTGGAGTAGGACTCCTTCACCTCCAATTTCGGCCAGATCTTGAGGGTTTGAGGCTGCCTCCTCCCCTCCCTCCCTACTATATATACTAGAGGGAAAAGCTAACCCTAATAGCCACGTGCTACCTCTCCTCTAGATCGCAGTTTCTTCTCTATATCGGTTTTCAGCGGTGCTTAGGCGAAGCCCTGCTGGAATAGCTCCACCACCATCGACGCAACGACGTTGCGCTTCCGGACAACTCATCTACCTCTCCGCTCGCTCTTGCTGGATCAAGAAGGCGGAGATCGTCATCAAGCTGTACGTGTGCTGAATGCGGAGGTGCCGTCCGTTCGACGCTAGATCGGAAGGACCGTGATCAAGATCGCGAGACGGATCGTGATGAGATGGCAGGACAGACTGTGATGAGTTCGCGGGACGGATCGTGATTGGATCGCGGGACGGATCATGATGTGATCGCGGGACGCTCAGCGATTTGGATCGCAAAGACGTTCAACTACACCAACCGCGTTTCTTAACGCTTCCCGCTTAGCAATCTACAAGGGTATGTAGATCCACAGTCCCTCTCATAGATGCTCATCACTATGGATACATCTTGCGTGTGCGTAGGAATTTTTTTGTTTCCCATGCAACGTTCCCCAACAGTGGCATCATGACCTAGGTCTATGTGTAGATGAGATCTCGAGTAGAACACAAAGAGTTTGTGGGCGTTGATGCTTAGATTGCTTCCTCCCTTGGTCGTATTTTGGTTCAGCGGTATTTTGAGATGAAGCGGCCCGGACCAACATTACTCGTACGCATACGAGAGACCGGTTTCCGTCGACACAACTTGTTGCATAGATGGCTTGCGGGTGACAGTTTCTCTCACTTTAGTTGGATCGGATTCAGCAAAGGCGGTCCTTGAGAAGGTTGAAAATCAAATTTTGTATCACCGCTGTGGTTTATGCGTAGGTGAGAATCGTTCTTGCTAGATACCCGTAGCAGCCACGTAAAACATGCAACAACAATTAGAGGACGTCTAACTTGTTTTTGCAGGGTATGTTGTGATGTGATATGGCCAATTACATGATGTGATATATGTGATGTATGAGATGATCATGTGATGTATAGAATTTCACAACTTGCATGTCGATGAGTACGGCAACCGGCAGGAGCCATACGGTTGTCTTTAATTATTGTATGACCTGCGTGTCAATCATTAAGCTCTATGTAATGATTTACTTTATCGCTAAACGGTAGAAATAGTAGTAGAAGCATGCAGTGCTTGACAACACCGATGGAGACACATTGATGGAGATCAAGATGATGGAGATCATGGTGTCGTGCCAGTGACGATGGATATCATGTCGGTGCTTTCTATATGGAGATCAAAAGCACAAGTTCATGGCCATATCATGTCACTTATGATTTGCATGTGATGTTAGTTCCTTTTATGCACCTTGTTTTGCTTAGGACGACAGTAGCATTATAAGGTGATCTCTCACTTAATTTCAAGATAAATTGTGTTCTACCCGAGTGTGCACCGTTGCAAAAGTTTGTCGTGTTGAGACAACACGTGATGATCGGGTGTGATAGACCCTACGTTGACATACAACGGGTGCAAGCCAGTGTTGCACATGCAGAACACTTGGGTTAAACTTGACGAGCCTAGAATGTACAGACATGGCCTCAGAACACGAGAGACCGAAAGGTCGAACATGAGTCATATAGTAGATATGATCAACATAATGATGTTCACCATTGAAGCCAGCTCAACTCAGGTGATGATCGGACTTGAGTTGGTGAATTTGGATCATATGTCACTCTGATGACCTGAGGGATGTCAATTTGAGTGGTTGTTCTTCAGTAATATGATTAATTGAACTCATTATCATGAACATAGTCAGTAGTGTCTTTGCAAATTCTGTTGTAGATTACTTTCTCGCGCTATAGCTCCCTTGTAATTTTATATGTTCCTAGAGAAATAGAGTTGAAAGATGATGGTAGCAATATTGCGGACTGGGTCCGTGATCTGAGGATTGTCCTCATTGCTGCACAGAAGGCTTATGTCCTTAATGCACCGCTCGGTGTGCCAACCCCTCGAGTGTCGTTTGTAGATGTTGTGAACATCTCACACGCACGTTCTGATGACTACTTGATAGTTTAGTGCGTCCTGCATTAGGTCTTAGAATTGAGGCACCAAAACGTTTTGAACGTCACGGAACATATGAGATGTTCTAAAAGCTGAAATTAGGATCTCAGGCTCGTGCCTGTGTTGCGAGATATGAGATCTCCAACAAGATTCTTTCCCTGCAAGATGAAAGAGAATAGCTCAATCGTTGAGCATGTGCTCAGATTGTCTGGGTACTACAATCGCTAGAATCGAGTGGGAGTTGATCTTCCAGATAAGATAGTGATTGATATAGTTCTGCAAGTCACTGTCACTAAGCTACTAGAACTTGGTGATGAACTATAAAAGGCCAGGGATAGAAATAATGATCCCTGAGCTGTTCGCGATGTTTGACACCGCGAAGGTAGAAATCAAGAAGGAGCATCGAGTGTTGATGGTTAGTAAAACCACTAGTTTCGAGAAGGGCAACAGCAAGGAGGGAAACTTCATGGATAGCAAGTTAGTTGCTGCTCCAGTGAAGCAACCCAAAGTTGAACCCAAACCCGAGACTAAGTGCTTCGATTATGAGGAGAGCGGTTGTTGAAGTGGAACAACCCTAGATACTTGGTAGATAAGAAGTCTAGCAACGCTGCAAGAAGTATATTTGATATACGTGTTAATGATGTGTACCTTGTGAGTACTCCTAGTAGCACATGGGTATCGGATACCAGTTCGGTTGCTAAATGTTAGTAACTTGAAATAAAAGCTATGGAATAAACGGAGAACTAGCTAAGGGTGAGGTGACGATGTGTGTTGGAAATGTTTCCAAGGTTGATGTGATCAACATCGCATGCTCTCTCTACCTTCGGGATTAGTGATGAACCTTTGGTGTTTTGCGTTGAGCATAAACGTGATTAGATCATGGTTATTGCAACACGGTTATTCATTTAAGTTAGAGAATAATGGTTATTCTGTTTACATGAATAATACCTTCAATGGTCATGCACCCAGTGAGAATGGTTTGTTGAATCTTGATCGTAGTAATGCACATGTTCATAACATTGATGCCAAAAGATACAAAGTTAATAATGATAGTACCACATACTTGTGGCACTGCCGCTAAATGTCATGGTGGTACAAAGCGCATGAAGAAACTCCATGCTGACGGATATTTTGACTCATTCGATTTCGAATCGGATGGGACATGCGAACCATGCCCCTTGGGCAAGATGACTAAGGACCCCATTTTCTGGATTGATGGAGCGGGCAAGTGATTTATTGGGAATGATACATGTTGATGTATGTAATCCAATGAGTCTTGTTGGGTGCGGTGGATATCTTTATTTTCTTAACTTCACTAATGATTTGAGTAGATATAGTGTATATTTACTTAATGAAACACAAGTCTGAATCGTTTGAAAGGTTCAAGCAAATTCAGAGTGAAGTTTAAGATCATCGTGACAAGAAGATAAAAATGTCTGCGATATGATCGTGGAGGTGAATATCTGAGTTATGAGTTTGGCGTACAACTTTAGACAATGTGAATGTTGGTTCACAACTCACGCCACCTGGAACACCATAGTGTGATGGTGTGTCCGAACGTCATAGTCATGCTCTATTGGATATGGTGCGTGGTATGATGTCTCTTATCATTTTTCTACTATAATTTTGGGGTTATGCATTAGAGACAACTACATTCACTTTAAATAGAGCACTGTCTAAATCCGTTGTGATGACACCGTGTGAATTATGGTTTGATAGAAACCTAAGCTGTCATTTCTTAATGTTTGGGGTTGCGACGCTTCTGTGGAAAAATGTTTTCACCTAATGAGCTCGAGCCCAAAGCGGACAAATGCATCTTCATAGAATACCCTAAGAACAGTTGGGTGAACCTTCTATCTCAAATCCAAGCATAAAGTGTTTGTTGCTAAAACTGGGTCGTTTCTCGAGGAAGAGTTTCTCTTGAAAGAATTGAGTGGGAGGAAGATAGAACTTGATGAGGTTGTTGAACCTTTGTTTCAAGCAGAGAGTAGCGCATCGCAGAAAGATGTTTCTATGGAGCCTATGTTAGTTAAAGAGGAAGTTAATGATGATGATCATGAAGCTTCAGATCAAGTTACTATCGAACCTCGTAGGTCGACAAGGACGCGTACTACTCCTAAGTGGTACAACAACCCTATCTTAGAGGTCATGTTGTTGGACAACAATGAACCTACGAGCCATGGAGAAGCGATGATGGGTGCGGATTCCAAAAAATGGTTAGAGGCCATGAAATCCGAGAAAGAATCCATGTGTGAAAACCAAGTATAGACTTTGGTAGACTTGCTCGTTGGATGGCAGGTTGTTGAGTACAAATGGACGTTTAAGACGAAGACATGCGCTGATGGTAAATGTCACCATTTGTAAACTCGACTTGTTGCAAAGATGTTTGTGACAAGATCAAGGAGTTGATTGCGATGAGACTTTCCCAATCATAGCGATGCTAAAGTCTGTTGGAATTATGTTAGCAGTTACTGCATTTTTGATTTATGAAATCTGGCAGATGGATGTCAAAACATCGTTTCCTTAACGGTTTACTTGAGGAAAGTGTTGGAAATATGCCCTAGAGGAAAAAATAAATTAGTTGTTATCATATTTCCTTGTTCATGATAATCGTTTATTATCCATGCTATAATTTTATTGATCGGAGACTTAGATGCATGTGTGGATACATAGACAAAACCATGTCCCTAGAATGCCTCTTATAGACTAGCTCATTGATCAAAAGATGGTTAAGGTTTCCTAGCCATGGACATGAGATGTCATTTGATAATGGGATCACATCATTAGGAGAATGATGTGATGGAAAAGTACCAAACTACAAACGTAGCATATGATTGTGTCAGTTTATTGCTACTGTTTTCTGCATGTGAAGTATATGTTCCTATGACCATGAGATCATGCAACTCACGGACATCAGAGGAGTGCCTTGTGTGTATCAAATGTCGCAACGTAACTGGGTGACTATAAAGGTGCTCTACAGGTATCTTCGAGGGTGTCTGTTGAGTTGGCATGGATCAAGACTGGGATTTGTTACTCCGTGTGACGGAGAGGTATCTCAGAGCCCACTCGGTAATACAATATCACAATAAGCCTTGCAAGCAATGTGACTAAGTGTTAGTTGCGTGATCTTGTATTACGGAACGAGTAAAGAGACTTGCCGGTAACGAGGTTGAACTAGGTATGGTGATACCGACGATCGAATCTCGGGCATGTAACATACCGAAGAACAAAGGGAACGTCATACGGGATTAATTGAATCCTTGACATAGAGGTTCAACCGATAAAGATCTTCGTAGAATATGTAGGAACCAATGTGTACATCCAGGTCCCGCCATTGGTTATTGACCACAGAGGTGTCTCGGTCATGTCTACATAGTTCACGAACCCGTAGGGTCTGCACACTTAAGGTTTGGTGACGTTTCGGTAGTATAGAGTTATGTATGATGGTGAACGAAGTTTGTTCTGATCCCGGATGAGATCCTGGACATCACGAGGAGTTCCAAAATGGTCCGCAGATGAAGATTGATATATTGGAAGGTGGTGTTTGGACTCTGGAATGTTTCGGGCACTTTCGGTAGTGTACCGGGAGTGACGAATGGGTCCCGAGGGCCCACCAGTGGGGCCAACCCACCCCATGGGCCTATGTGGCAACCCACCAGCCCCTAGTGGGCCAGTTGGGTCAGCCAAGGAGGCCTATGTGCAGGAGGAAAGGAAGGCAACCCGAATTGGGGTGGAAACCTTCCCAAACTCCACCTCTCTTGTGAGAGGAGGAGTCCTTCTAGGAGGAGGACTCCTCCCCACTAGGTTCGGCCGAACCAAAGGAGAGCCCTCCTTCTGGTCGCAGCCTCGTCTCCCCTCCTCCTATATATATGAGTGGTTTTAGGGTTTTCTGTACAAGGATTTTCAGCCACGTCTAAACCCTAATACAAGATCAAGTTCCTCTAGACTAGACTACTTCGGCAGTGCTTAGGCGAAGCCCTGTCGAAATTGCTCCACCACCATCGCCGGAGCGCCTTCATGCTGCCGGAGAACTCTTCTACCTCTCCGCTCCCTCTAGCTAGATCGAGAAGGCGGAGGTCGTCATCAAGCTGTACGTGTGCTGAACGCGGAGGTGCCGTCCGTTCGGCGATAGATCGAGACGGATGGTGATGAGATCGCGGGACGGATCGTGAAGAGTTCATGGGACAGATCATGATTGGATCGCGGGACGGATCGTGATGAGCTTGCGGGATAGATCGTGACCAAGATCGTGAGACGGATCGTGATGAGATCGCGGGACGGATCATGATGAGTTCACGGGACGGATCGTGATTGGATCGCGGGACGGATCGTGATGAGATCGCGGGACGCTCGGCGATTTGGATCGCGAAGATGTTTGACTACACTAATCGCGTTTCTTAACACTTCCCGCTTAGCGATCTACAAGGGTATGTAGATCCACTCTCCCTCTCGTAGATGCTCATCACCATGGATAGATCTGCGTGTGCGTAGGAAATTTTTTGTTTCCCATGCGACGTTCCCTAACAGTGGCATCATGATCTAGGTCTATGTATAGATGAGATCTCGAGTACTACACAAAAGGTTTGTGGGCGTTGATGCTTAGATTGTTTCCCCCCTTGGTCGGATTTTGGTTCAGCGGTATTGTGAGATGAAGTGGCCCGGACCAACATTACTCGTACGCTTACGAGAGACCGGGTTCCCTCAACCGCAACTTGTTGCATAGATGGCTTGCGGGTGACAGTTTCTCTCACTTTAGTTGGATCAGATCCGACAAAGGCGGTCCTTGAGAAGGTTTGAAAAGCAACTAGTGTATCATCGTTGTGGATTTTGCGTAGATGAGAATGTTCTTGCTAGATACCGGTAGCAGCCACGTAAAATATGCAACAACAATTAGAGGACGTCTAACTTGTTTTTGCAGGGTATGTTTGTGATATGATATGGCCAATTACATGATGAGATATATGTGATGTATGAGATGATCATGTGATGTATAGATTATCACGACTTAAATATCGTTGAGTACGGCAACCGGCAGGGAGCCATAGGGTGTGTCTTTAATTATTGTATGACCTGCGTGTCAATCATTAAGCGCTATGTAATGCTTTACTTATCGCTACGGTAGCAATAGTAGTAGAAGCATGTTGGGCGTGACAAACCCCGATGGCGACACGTTGATGGAGATCAAGATGATGGAGATCATGGTGTCGTGCCGGTGACGATGAAGATCATGCCGGTGCTTTCATGATGGAGATCAAAAGCACAAGTTCATGGTCATATCATGTCACTTATGATTTGCATGTGATGTTAATCCTTTTATGCACCTTGTTTTGCTTAGGACGACGGTACCATTATAAGGTAATCCCTCACTTAATTTCAAGATAAATTGTGTTCTCCCCGAGTGTGCACCGTTGCGAAAGTTCGTCGTTGAGATACCACGTGATGATCGGGTGTGATAGACTCTACATTCAAATACAACGGGTGCACGCCAGTATTGCACATGAAGAACACTCGGGTTAAACTTGACGATCCTAGCATGTACATACATGGCCTCGGAACACAAGAGACCGAAAGGTCGAACATGGGTCATATAGTAGATATGATCAACATAATGATGTTCACCATTGAAGCCACCCACTCACATGATGATCACTTGAGTTGGTGAATTTGGATCATGTGTCACTCAGATGACCTTAGGGATGTCAATTTGAGTGGGAGTTCTTAGGTAATATGGTTAATTGAACTCATTATCATGAATATAGTCAAAGTGTCTTTGCAAATTATGTTGTAGATTACTAGCTCACGCTGTATCTCCCTTGTATTTTTATATGTTCCTAGAGAAATAGAGTTGAAAGATAATGGTAGCAATATTGCGGACTGGGTCCGTGCTCTAAGGATTGTCCTCATTGCTGCACAGAAGGCTTATGTCCTTAATGCACCGCTCGGTGCGCTAACCCCTCTAGCGTCGTCCGTAGATGTTGTGAACATCTGATAGGCACGTTCTGATGACTACTTGATAGTTTAGTGCGTCATGCATTGCGGCTTAGAATTGAGGCTCCAAAACGTTTTGAACGTCACAGAACATATGAGATGTTTCTAAGAGCTGAAATTAGGATCTCAGGCTCGTGCCCGTGTTGTGTGATATGAGATCTCCAACAAAGATTCTTTGCTTACAAGATAATGGAGAATAGCTCAATAGTTGAGCATGTGCTCAGATTGTCTGGGTGCTACAATCGCGTGAATCGAGTGCGAGTTGATCTTCCAGATAAGATAGTGATTGATATAGTTCTCGAAGTCACTGTCACTAAGCTACTAGAGCTTGGTGATGAACTATAAAACGCCAGGGATAGAAATATTGATTCCTGAGCTGTTCGCAATGTTTGACACCGCTAAGATAGAAATCAAGAAGGAGCATCAAGTGTTGATGGTTAGTAAAACCACTAGTTTCGAGAAAGGGTAAGGGCAAGGATGGAAACTTTATGGATGGCAA